>UCQR01000394.1:0-14509 GCA_900474235.1 Cecidostiba semifascia
CGTTCGGACTGTACTTTTCTTATTCTATAAGACATAGGTACAGAACACTGTAAGCATAGTCTTCTCACGGTATTGATCTCGGCATATCACTTTATCAGCGATTATTAATAAGTATAAGCATAAAAAGATGGATTCGCTGCGCAGGTTACAACATTGCACCTGCTCGTGGAAATAATTTTCTGATAGCGGCACTGAAAAGTACACGAAAAAATCTTCAATTTGAAAAAAAAATCATCAAAAATTGATGCTCCGGTGCAAGGTATGAGCATTTTAAAATACAGTAAAAATCAAGCTAAAATGCCGGATTTCCGGGATTTGCTATTTTTCGCAAAATTTTTGATGGATGGAAATTTTTGATCGATTTTTACTGTATTTTAAAATGCTCATAACTTTGCACCAGTTAAGCATCCATTTTTGATGATTTCTTTTTCAAATTGAAGGTTTTTTCGAGGAACTTTTCAGTGCCGGTATCAGAAAATTATTTCCACGAGCATCAGGTACAATGTTCTGACCTGTGCAGTGAAGCCATCGTTTTATGCTTATACTTTAAATTAAAAATCGCTGATAGTGATGTGCCGAGATTGATATCGTAGGAAGACTAATATATGCTTACAGTGCACCGTATGCTTTATATAGAATAAGAAAAGTTCGGTCCGAACGATGTAGCAGTTAGTTTTTTTTTCCGTGTTTTTATGACACGAAAATGGCAGATAAAACGCGGAATTCCTCATATACGCACTAATATATAGGTACAACTGCCTACGCATCATCTTCTCCAGTACTTCACGCGGCGTTCGCATGGCGCACGTTATATATATACTTATTCCTCACGTCTTTCCCTCTCTTTCTCTTTTCCTCAATCCTCGTCGTCGCTTCCCTCTGTCTCGCGCCATCACCGCGTTGTTTCTCTATATATCTCTGTCTCTCTCTCCCCAACTTCGGCATACTTGAACGATGCCTATACTCTATAGGTAGTACTCTATACGCTTTTCCTGCTCTTGATGCGGAGTTCCGACGATCGTGTGTTTGTTTGCGAGCTCGACTTCGCCCCTCCCACGCTATAGCGTGTCCTCCGAATTTGTCTCTAATGGCTTTTACGTATGCTAAGTATAGCTCCCCTCGATAAGCCAATGACCTACGACGCGTAAATAACGAGCATCAGAAGCGAATGACACAGTTTTCATATAGGAGACGCAATTGTTCGGCTATTGAATCGAGAAATAAACAAATGGACGATTTTGACTTCGTGCGCGGAGCAGCGTAAAAAGGTTTATCTTCGCCGTCAGGGGGCTCTGCTGGTTGGCCAAGCACCAACACACGCCGCGATAAACGCGCAGCGACATATCGTGTCCCGTCGAGAGAGTAGAGTCGAGCTCTCTATGTACATACGTGTGCGTTCGTATTGCTCTCTCTCTCTCTCTCCGCTGCTTCGCAAATCGCAGTGGGCTGCTCGTCTCCGAAGTTCGCCTTTTCTTCTCTTCACGCCTATATACGGAAAGAAGCTCGGGGGAAAACATTCAAAGTATAACAAGTAAGGAGGCTCTTTGCTGTGCTGGTGTTGTTGATCTCGTGGCAGCTTATTAGTAGGTTTCCACCTGTCCAACGGCCTATTATACTGCGTCACTAATCATCTAGGACGTCGTCGTCGTCGCTGCAGCCGCAGGACGAGTCGCCCGCTGCAGCTGGGCCATGGGGGACGCAGCGATGAGCGTCGCCGCGTCGGGCGCCAGTCAGCGTGTCGTCAAGGAGGGCTGGCTTTTCAAACGCGGTAAGGCATCATTTAGTTCTAATGCCTTTTCTCATCTATATGGTCTATTTTTGCTGTTGTACTCTGATACTTTGGAGATTGGAATAATGCTCCTACTGGAAAAGGTACTCGAAGACTGCTGATTACAGCTGACGACTGCTTCCTGGATTTCGGAGCAAGAATTTCATGATGTTTGCTCGGGTGTGTGTACAGATAAGCACAAGCGGAGCAATACACATTTGAAAATAGAAAGTAAATAGAAAGGGAGTAGAAAGTATTAAAACAACAGGGAAAATTAAATGATGAGATCATCGCTCTAAAAAAATGCAAAGATGTTTTGGAGCAGATGATGTATAGTGTGAAAAATTAGTTTTGCTCCAAAAGAATGCGATTGGTTTTTCATTTACTTTTTTATCAATCAGTCGTGAAAGATTTTAAAATTAAGTTTAGTCATTTTGGGAAAGCATTACAGAGTGTTCAGCTGACTCAGGTTATGTAAATATCAATGCTGATTATTATTGCTTTCATGCATTCTATGAGAAAAATTGAAAAATTTCATGGTTGATATACCAAATATATGATGTCTGTCTTGATTGGTGATTTGTTTACATTAGCTCCCAATTGAGATAAGTATTTCTTGCTCTGTCATCTTCAATTTGTTTTTAATAATTGAAATTTCTTATGTAATACAGCTCAAATATTGTTTACATGGAAATACCCAAGATGAACAAACAGATGTGCTATATAGAAATAGGAAAATTTCAAATAAATTTTTCATGATTTCATTGCAAAGCAATTCATATTTCTTTATTGATCATTTCAGGTGAACACATAAAAAATTGGAGGTCACGATATTTTGTACTGAGAGACGATGGTACTTTGGTTGGCTTCAAGGCTAAGCCTGACCAACAAATGGCAGCTGCTGCACAGCCCTTGAATAATTTTACAGTTCGGGGATGTCAAATTATGTCTGTTGACAGACCTAAGCCTTACACATTTGTGATCAGAGGCTTACAATGGACAACGGTTATTGAAAGAACGTTTCATGTTGAAACAGAACAAGAAAGAGAAGATTGGGTCACAGCCATCAGGTACTGTACTTTATTTGGATGTAGCACAAACATGTTAAGCTAATTTTATCCAGTGGTAATGAAATGTATTACTATTCACAGATATGTGGCAGATAGACTTGCTAATGAAGAAACCTCTCAACAACATCTTCATTCTCAAATGCAACAATCTTCTTCCTCAGAAGATGTTGATATGGAATCGACAGGAGGCGGAAGATCTGATTCAATTAGTTCTCTTGGACTTGGAACGGGTGATGGTAACATTGATGAACTTTCAGCAAAATTCAGTGTTCAGGGAACATCGAGTAGTAAATCAACAGGGAAAAAGAAAGTTGTAAGTAATATTAATGAAAGAAGAACATTGTAATTTGAGAATGCTTGTCAATGTTTAAATATATTAATATTTACAGACCCTGGAAAACTTTGAATTTTTGAAAGTTTTGGGAAAAGGCACATTTGGTAAAGTTATCCTATGCAGAGAAAAAGCGACTGGACATTTATATGCTATTAAAATTCTTAGAAAAGAAGTTATAATACGAAAAGACGAAGTAGCGCATACGTTAACAGAAAATAGAGTTTTAAGAACCACCAATCATCCATTTTTAATAGTAAAGCATAATTTTTAATACATAATTTACAGTCAAATAATTCGATTTTTATCAATACTAATCGACTATTGTTTCTCTTGCAGTCCTTAAAATATAGTTTTCAAACCGCAGATAGACTGTGTTTCGTAATGGAATACGTTAACGGTGGAGAGCTTTTCTTTCATTTAAGCCGATCGCGCGTTTTCGGCGAAGATCGAACTAGGTTTTACGGAGCTGAAATTATTTCGGCGCTTGGCTACTTGCATTCACAGGGAATCATATATCGAGATCTGAAACTTGAAAATCTCTTGCTCGATAAGGATGGCCACATAAAAATAGCTGATTTTGGTCTGTGTAAAGAAGATATAACATACGGTATGCACTTGTATAATTTTATTTATGCATTTGAACTACTTTAACCAGTTTCAATATTCATCAATGTAATGTGTAATTTGTACAGGAAGAACGACAAAAACTTTCTGCGGCACGCCAGAATATTTGGCTCCAGAAGTATTAGAGGACAACGATTACGGAAGAGCGGTAGATTGGTGGGGCGTAGGAGTAGTTATGTACGAGATGATTTGTGGAAGACTTCCATTTTATAACAAAGATCACGAAAAGCTCTTTACGCTTATCCTTTTAGAAGCAGTAAGATTTCCTAAGACTCTCAGTAATGAAGCTAAGGATATGTTAGGCGGTAAGTTTTGGTCTCGTGAACCTCTGAGTTTGGTTGACTGGATTACGAACTAATTTGATACCGTTACATTCACAGGACTGTTAATTAAGGATCCAACTAAGAGACTGGGCGGCGGTCCCAACGATGCCAAGGACATAATGGATCACATGTTCTTCTCCTCGATAGACTGGAACGACCTTTATCAAAAGAAGATACCACCACCTTTTAAGCCTCAGGTGACTTCAGATACAGACACTCGCTACTTTGACAGCGAATTCACGGGTGAGAGTGTCGAGCTCACGCCTCCCGATCAGGGCATCCTGGGCAGTGCCGGCGGCCTCAATTCGATTGTCGAGGAACAAGAACACTTCCCTCAGTTCTCCTACCAAGAGAGTCACTCGGCGGCCACATCCTCAATCTCCATCAATCACTGACACGGTAGTCATTTATCCCCGGCTTGTGCTTTGGTACATGTGATCGGATGAATCGGATAGTTGCCTCGGACTCGGTGGCGACGAACTAGCGGAAATAGAGCGAGCGAAGGAGAGTGTGACAACTCCGACTTGTACATTTCGACTACGATGGTGTATCCGCGGTGTTTACTGACGATCGTCTCGCGTGCTTCCTGGTTAGAAAGTGATCTTGAAGACTAGCACTAGGTTTTTCTTCTTCGTTTTGTCGAGGTTAATATAATCCTAGGACAACAATTTGTCAATTGTTAAAAATTTATTCCAACTGTTAATCCTTTAAACTTCGTTTTTATAATTTTTTTTTCAATAGATTTTAGCAGAATCTAATTTTTTAATGCACACTATTGTAAATAATTGGCTACTACTGAACTCTTGTTGTTTATCTAATCAATTCTGGCTTTACCATGATTGATGAATTATGAAACAATTGGAAGCAATTGTAAGTTAAAATTCATCAATCATAGGTAGATGATACATGTATTAACCTTGACAAAAATTGTGATATAAGATACTTTCAGAGTGTTATTTTATCGATTATAAATGAGGATATTCAATGAAATTTTCTAATCAGGAATAGTTATCAACTAGAGTGTCGCCTTTTATAGGTCTGTGATGCTTTGAAGCTCATCATGAGATATTTTTAAAAACATATCCTCCGAGTGGCAGGCTAATTATACGATCACCCTGTGCTAAACCTTATAGCAGCAGAGTTGTCTTGAAATTTTTTTAAATCAACGCGCTTGTCACTTCAAGTAGTTTATATATATATATATAATTTATTATGCGTAATTTCGTTAATTATATGTTGAATAATTGTGTGGGTTTTAGTTGATATATATATGTTGTTTGATTGAAAGAGATACTGATCAATTTACATTAGTGGTACTATGATTTTTTTTAACAATGTTATGAATTAAATTAAACTTTTATGAGTTAGGTACAGTAATTTTTATATCACTGAATGATTGTTTTACAAGAAATCTTTAAGTATTATTTCAGTGATAATTGTAATCTATACATACATATATGAATATTTTTTTAAATATTTGATTTCTTGAAATTTTAAGACTTCTCTATTTTCTTAATTGTAAGATATAGTCCATTTGAACGTCATCTTTTCTCTCTGATCAACGAAGGCATGATTTGTGTTTCATTCTATAACTGCTTGCGCAAAAGGGCCATGGCTGCAATCGAGTAATTTGTACATTAAAAAAACTTGCGCGAAATCGCCTTTTACAAATGACATTTATAAGTAAATATTATTATTATTATTATTATTCAAATCTGTCTACTTATTTATTGTAAACCATCCTAAATTTCTTAAATTAATTTTTTTAAATTCATATAGATAACAAATTTTTATATGTTGGATCTAAAATTAATAAAGGTGAGACGAGATTATTGCATAGAAATAAAAAGACGTGGTCTTACAATTTACAAACGCAAGATGACTTATTGCTCGTTTATTATTTAAAATAGTAATCACAGTTCTTAAAATAAATGTACAACTTTACATTAGATTAGATTTATTCTTTTATGTTGTTTTTGTTTATAAAAACAATGAAATTGAGTAACAATTTACATTACACATCAGGTACAACGTAATTCGGTACAAGAGTATCCTTAATCAACCAAACCCTATCAATAACTTCACCTTCTTTATCATCTGAAACTTGTTCTAAATACAAATGCGTTTTATTGTGCGCTGTCATTCTGGTGAATCCATAATCCGAGCTACGGAATGACGACCATGGTGGCCTTTCTGGCACAAATTTTTCTCTTCCCTCTTTACAGCCTGCAGAACCAGTGACAATATGTACTGGAGCTTTGTAATTTGTGTATGGTGCAGAGTAACTTCCATTGTAAACTTTGAAATTGTATATAGGCCATAAACGCTCATAGCTGTGTTCATGTGCCCAAAGTTCTAGATCTACTTTATGCTTGAAAAATAAATCTTCTAAACCAAACCAATTGAGGAATGGTAGTCCTACTCTTACTAATGATTGGTGGTTTGTGCAATCGTCGGCATTTAAGTTACTACAGTACATAGGTCTGTGACCATATGTAACAATCCATGGTCTTTTAGCCCTAAAGCAAAAAAAGAAAGTTGGTAAGTTTTCTTTTGGTAATTAATTATTAAATATATAAAATGGTGTATTTATTTTTTTTACCTGTTTTCAGGTGTGTTAGCTTCTGTGAGATCTCTATCAAGCCATTCAAATTGCTTGACAAGTTGCTTTAGTCCATAATTCATAAAATAATATGCTTCAGTTTCAATAGCTACAAAATGTACAGGTCCCATATTGAAACTGTACCATAATCCCTCTGAATCTCCTGGCATTGTAAATCGTGCTCTAATGACATATTAATATTACAGATAGATAAGTTAGTAGAAAACTAGTTAGTAGTAGTAGTAGTAAAAAGTTAGTAGTAAGTTAGGATAAGTTAGTAGAAAACAAGTATTAAATGACTCAATAACACAATTTTTTATCACGTTTACCTATAATTGCTGAAATTATATTTTTCTTCATGATTACCAGGCACCGTCATGTATGGCAAGTAAGCAGCTACAGATTGAATTTGTTTCATAAATTCATCGCCAACTCTGGCTTCATGGGTATTCATATCATAGGCAAAATCTCCTACATGAATTGCAGCATCATAAAGACCCCTTTGTGTCTCTTCTTGGAGCCTTGATAAGCTCTGAGCATTTTCATTTCCCATGTCACCGAATATCACAACCCTGGGAGACCAGTTTTCAGAATCATCTGGTGCAGTATTGAAATAGAAAACATCTGACCATCCAAGTCCACTACCACAGTGATAAACTGAATTAATGGGTGATAGAAATCATTTAATACAATATTTTCTATATACTTGAATCGTTAAATTTTCAATTTTATTTTTACCATATTTGCTGTTGGGTGTGAGATCTTTTAACCATACTCTATGGATATACTGTCTATGTTTCTTGGGTCCCCCATCAATGAAAAGTGTTGAATTGCCATGGGCAGTCAACGCATAGCCATTAATACCATATTCAACAATAGATTCTTGAGTATCTTGTCTCGTGCTCCAAGTTACAACAATATCATGTATGTTCTCTATAAAAATAATCTTTTTAGCTATAATACTAAAAATAAATAAAACTTTATTTTCAATTTTTATGCAAAAACAATTTCACAATATTGAGCAAGATCAAAAACGTTTATCTTCATGTACGTATACACAATTTTGAAATCAGTACTATTTTTGTACATATAGGGTTATTATTTACCCGATCGAATCTATAAAATGAAAAACATACCACCGTAAGCAATGTGCACAGCTTCTGGTTGATATTTGACTAATCCAACGACGGAATTCAGTAATCCCAACAGCGCCAAAACAGCGATAAGGCGCATTGTATTCTCTAAAACAAAACAAAAGATGCACCGTAACGTTTGAATCACCAATAGGATTTTTCAATGTCGTTAGCTAAAAATGCAAAGTATTTTGGCAAAATGTATAACCTTAACCCAATAACACGTTGTATACAAAACTGTACAAAACTTGTAAACAAAACTTACGTCGCATAATGCTGGTGAGGGACTTTTGTTGTCGCATGGAAGCGTCGACGTCGTCAGTCGTCGCTAGAATAAAAAATAGCCAAACGCGACGACAAAGAGCCTATCATTCCAACAACTTTCCTATATACTTTACAGCTGCATTTCCGAGGGAAAAGTAGAGTGGGGGAATGTAGTAACAAACAACACATTAATGCACATGCAGGCGCGTGCGATACGTTGACGTGTAAACGTGTGTGCTTTGACAGCTAACTGCATGAAGTTGGCCGCCATGATTTCGATGGCACAACTAATCGAAGTTCTTGAATGCACTGTCAGTCGGCAACTTCACGAGGGTATTTTGCATCCTTGCGGCCGCCTAGCGCGTATGTCAGCGTCAGCATATGCACGCCACGCGTATACGGGCATTCATACGACGCTCACGCTCGGAACTTTCTTTTAATAGTCCTATGCCAAACAACGACAACAACGACAATGTACGGAAGCCCGGCCGGCGGGGACATCGGCATACACACATACATGTGTATGTGAATATGATACTAGCATGCATACATACTATGTATGCATGAACTAAAGTTTTACTAAATCGAACAATTTAGCATACGGGGATGCAAAATGCTTGTTTATAGCCTAATTTTATGAATTTTGATGTATTATGAAGTATATTAAATAATAATAGTAAACAATTTCAATGTTATAAAACAAAATATGAGCAGAGATGAGTGGATTGGAGATCATCTCTGATGATATGAGGGTATGTGCAATCGCAACATACGCGCGAAGTCCATCCGCATTTCAAACAGTGAAACGCTAAGTATTTGTTAAATATTTCAGAGTTTTTTCTTAAAAAGAAATGTTTAAATAATAGTATTAGTAATGTTAATAGGAAAGCTTCGCGAGTCATGTCGCAACTCTTCCAAGTTAAGATTTATTTATGTAAATTAACGAAGCTTTATGTTAAAATATTTTTTCATAAATAATAAACAGATTATCAATTTTTTAGCCTGGAAGAGCTACACGTTGACTGACGCCTTGACTCGCAATGATCGGTTTTCTTATTCCCCTTATTTTTATGAAAAAACTGAAATATTATATGAAAACCGCTTCACTGTTTGAAATGCGGGTGGACTTCGCGCGTATGTTGCGATTGCACATAACCTCATATTTTGTTTTATAGCATTGAAATTGTTTACTATTATTATTTAATATACTTCATAATACACCATAATTAATAAAATTAGACTATAAACAAGCATTTTGCATCTCCGTATGCTAAATTGTTCGATTTAGTACAACCTTAGTTCATGCAGACATATAGGACACAGTATGTCATATACCTACTCGCATACTCATGTATGTGTGAATGCCCGATGTCCCCACCGGGCTTCCGTACGCAGCCAACCAACCAACCGTGCCTATAACAAAATCCAAATCAGCTATAGGTACAGTGTGCAGTTCACACTGCTCACAGTCCTGTAGGCGCAAACATGGCCGACTGCAAGGGTGCGTTTATACTGTCTTCTTCTCCAAATCGCGATTATTCCTCTCTGAATCCTACCCCATTGCGATTTTTTTTATCAGTAATACTCTCCGCTTCCTTCTCTAGAGTAACGCCGTCTTGGTCTCGTAGTTGAGTCAGAACGGCAGTACGAGTAATTCCTATCGTAGAAAATAGTCGCTCGTGTCTAACGATTTGTTCCCAGGGATTAACGCCTGTTTTTCTTTGTACAGAGAGCAACGAGGCAACAAAGGATCCCGAGCCGACGGTCACCATGAAGTTCGACAGCCCCGAGGAGTCCAGTGACAATTCTGCCAACGGTGAGTGCACGGGAAAAGATTGATTTTTACAGTGGCTTGACATTTTTGTTGTGTGAGTGTGATCCTAAGCTGGACCCTTTTGCTCGTTGTTTCTCTGTAGATGAAGCGGAGAAGCTGGCCACCGAGAAAGACTCGGACACCTCCTCTTCCTCCAACAGCATGACTAACAGTACTTTGCCTTCGGATAGACAGAGCAGCGAAGCAAAACCCAAAAGAAGTGTGTACCTCGCATCCCTAGATTAGCTTCTTCAGTGTATTTATACATACTTACATCGACTAAGCAATCTTTTGGATTTAGAGTTCATTTTTCAAATTATAGGAATTTCATAAGTTACTAAACTTTGTTCTCCGAGTCACAAGGCAAACCGTGTTTCAAGCAAGAAAGTGTTCAACTTGTGTTTAATGACACAGCAGTTATCCAGTTTTAAGTTTGATTAAAGAGACTGTCTCTGCTGATTTTTATTTACAAAAGATTTGCAGAGCAAGCACATCCTATTTTAAGTGTGATGTTAATTATTATTATCTAAACTTAGCCATATTTTTACCAAAGCACTTTTGGCATGCAGAACATATGCTATCTTTCAAACTTTGTTTATATATGTTTCTTTTTTATTTAGACCAAAGACTGTGTCGTTATATTGTCCTCGATTTTGAACAGCTGAGAAGTAATAAATCATCTGTCAGACAGATGTTTTAATGGAAAAATTTTCTTTGGCTAATATAATTTGCATTTACAATCAAGATATTTTTTCTTATTGTTCATTACAATTGACTTAAATACTATTTTATTTTCAGGAGTGCTGCCAAGACCATTTGGAAGGGACCATTGGTCTGCAGATTTGTACAGTGGCAGCAGTAAGCCAAAATCTGCATTGCTGAGGCCATCACAACTGAATGCAGTGACAAACAGTTCATCTAGCACAACAACCAAAAGTGTTCTGCAGCCAGCAAAATTCCAGAACCCGTTCACAAAGGTAACTAGCATCGATGATGTTGAGTCAGCCTCCTCCACACAGAACACCAAGGACCAAGATGTCTCGAAAGATAGTGAAAAAGAGGAAACAGAAAAGCAGAGCGTTGAGAAGAAAGAGGAAAAAGAGAAGGAAGTACCCAAATTCCTAGCACTGAACAAGACGAAGGAAACCAAGGAGAACGAAAACAGTTTGAACAGCGCGATGGCGGCAAGTGCATCGACGCCAAGCTTTGTGTTCGGACAGAACCTGAAGGAACGCGTTGCCGTGGCTCACGATGCCGACAGCTCCGATAGTTCTGAGAAGGAGGAGGCCAAGGAAGAGCCAAGCAACGAGAATGGCTCGTCAGAACTGATGTTCTCCAATGCCGCAGCGGTCTGTCGTAGCACGACCAAACCCGGACTTACCCTATCACAAGCTGCCCAGGAGATGGAAGAAGCAAATCGCGCAAACAAGAGGAAGTACAGTGAAGTGACGTTGTTAACCGGAGAGGAGGACGAAACGAACGTTTTACAAATCAACTGCAAACTTTTTGCTTTCGACAAAGTAAGTTTATCGCTAGGAAGTGCTTGTATATTTTTGATCAGTGACTGGTATATATGTTCGATCGTTCCGCTAAATACGCAATGACAAAGACATCGTCAATCATTCGTTCAAAGATAAAAGTAACACCTCGAAAACGATCATAAAATAGGCGCTGATCAACGAATAAATACATAACGATATTCAAAACTAACTTAATAAAAACTTTTTCTTTCGCAGGCAACAAGCAGCTATCAGGAGCGGGGCCGGGGCTCCCTGCGCTTGAACGACAAGGACGAAGAGTCGCGGCTGGTAGGCCGTGCTGCGGGCACCCAGAGGCTGGTACTCAATACAAAGGTGTGGCCAGGCATGACAGTCGAGCGGGCCGGGCCCAAATCGCTGCGGCTCACCGCCATGGATGTCCAGGGTGACATCAGGATCTTTGTAGTGCAGGCCGCGCAAAAGGAAGTCGAGCAGCTGCACAATTTACTAATGCAGCGGTTGAAGCGCGCACAGGAGCGACAGCCCAAAAAGGTCGCCGCCGAGCCGCACTGACCGACGCTAGCTCCGGCCGTTCGCTCAAATTTGGCTTGTATGTGCTGAGGCTAGGCGTGTTCTGGTGTTGAATTTTATCGAGGGGTTTTTTATCAAGTACTTTTTTTTCTTTTTTTCAATAAATGCTGAGTTTTTGGACAAGTGGTATTTTAGTTTTCTTTTTGAGTGTAAAACGCCAGGATTTCGCCTCGATGGGATTGAGTTCGCTGGGTTTTCGCTAGTCCGCTCAAATTTTGTAGTTAAATATGAATTCGTCGAGTACGAAGTTTAAATTGTTATTTGAATATTTAAATGCTGAATTGATGCTTAAATCTGTATGCGTTCCACACCAGTATACTTATTTTTCTTTTATAATAATAATTTGAATTAACCGGTGCTATGACTCGTATTTAATTATAATTATTTGCAGTGTCAGAAAACTCTGAGAAGTGAAATTAATAATTATCTACTTGGAATATTAGTTTCATCGCTTACAAGCGTAAAATGCTAAAAGTTTTCATAAGCATACAAAATCATGTTTTTTCAGAGAATTACTGTTTCTTGGTAGATAATTTTAACTCATTTCTACATTATCGTAAAGTTTTCATCGATTTGCCGAAGTAGCAATAAGCATGAGTGGATAGCTAACGCCGAAGGGCCGTTTAATTTAATAACAAGAACGTCTTGAGCAAGATATCATAGTATCGAATATTAAAGACCGAAAACTCCGTTGGAGTAACTTTACAGGCCTGTAACATAAAACGACGATTATTTCATTCAAAGAATTAACATTTTGTGGACAAAGGTCGTTTACCGATCAAAGTTACATCAGATTTTGATCGAAATTCGGTATATTGTGTAAAAGAAGATAAATGAGGAAAATACAAGTTTTGTATAGCATTGAGATCTAAATATTTTTTTTTTTTTTCTGTTTACGAAATAGATTTTTCTAATCATTCCTGTGAAATGGACATGAAATCGTACGATTTTTTTTGTCGCCGAAACAAACATACCTGCACGCGTTGTTGCGACAGTGCAAATTGTTCAACTTTGAGTCATTTCACAAAGTAGAAAAGATGTTTACATTAAAACTACACTTAAAAGCAACGATTCAAAAATGTCGAAATACTTGTGCAAATTTTTACGTTGAATAAACAAAATATTAAGGAAGCAAATAACATTTTATTCTGAACTCTTGCGTGTCGACGATATTTTTTTTTTTTTTTTAAATGAAGCAAAACAGTGGAGGATAAAACGGATTCTTACAAAGAAGAATCATACATAGCACTTGACGAGAAAATTTAAAAAAAAACGAATGAGTGCGATAGAATGAATGTGCGAATGATAGATTAAGCTAGATAGAGATTTTTAACAAGGATAGTTTAATATAAATTAATTTAGAATGCGATTAAGGGAGACATGTGTATTCAACTGCATGTTGCATTATCATCTTGTATATGATTTATAATGACGAATTATCGAATGGCAATTCGGTTTTTGTACTACCTCGTATTCGATAAACACCTCATTGAGTTGCTTGGATTAAGTTTGTCTGGGATAGCAACGAAATATTAATACTTCAACAAATGCATTGTTTAACTATTAGCTGTAAATAAAATCTCGATCTAGTAAAGAAAGCTATAAGGACTACATTTTCTTACATTTTCCTTTGTTTTTAATTAATACGTATATTACATTATGATATGGTTGAAAACGTCTCAGATCGATAAGTCCATATTACGCGATACGAGTTGTCAAACTACTCTGATGTTTGCATTTCTTGGTTAACACACCTGTTGAGTATACTTTGTAAAATGACTGAAGAAAACATTCGGTTCACCCGCGCCGCAATATCGTCCCAAGCACTTGGTAAGTTTTACCAATCATTTCTCTCGGTGATCTTTGCATCAAGAAACCTACTGCAAGCACTATACACATCAGACACATATCACACGAAAGCTCTCGGATCTTCCTCTCGCCAGATGCCGCTTCTTCTCGAAATCCCGGCGCCCATCTTTTCCCTCTCTTATTTATAGAAAAGCGGCGCGAGGCTGCAGACGTCGAGCTTTTTCGCAGCACTTGTCAATGAAGCTACTGCTCTTCCGTCGCGAGCGTGTGTTTATAACAATAATCACGTCGTCATCATCGTCTTTCCGCAGTAGCAGGAAGTGCGGCTGAGACGCATCACACAGTGTGCTACCGATCACCAAGCCAACAACCATCGCAACGTCGTCGTCGGCCGATGCGGTGCAGCGTAGGAGGCCTAGGGAGGCCGAAACGCCGCCGCCGTCGCTGCCGCCAATTGTCTCCAGAGGCAGGGGTATCCTCGCCAAGATGCTGTCCGGAGGCTACAGCAGGTTCCGTGAGACTAGGACACCGGAACCGAGCACCAGCTCCAATGCCACCACCGCTTTGTCGAGACTGAGCGAACCGGTCGACGACGCTAGGCTTAGACAGAGAAATGTTGCGAAGAGCGAGTTTCAGGGCAGAGGAGCTCAGGGATATGTGTACAGGTGACTGATTTTTTTTTTTTTTTTTTTTTGTTGAG
>UCQR01000394.1:34906-47185 GCA_900474235.1 Cecidostiba semifascia
CTCAATATACGCATCCATGATTTTTATAATAACTAAACGATTGTTCAATTAATAAATACAAGAAAAATTCTCCGACCAAAAAATTGAAAAAAAAAAAACGTACGAAGACACAGAAAGTCAAAAGAGAAACCGCACACGACCTTGACAGGCTCTGAAATCGCGAAAGCATCTTCTCTCACACACAGCTATCCCCCCTCCCACACGATCAGTCGTCGCGTGCAACCTGTTGGCCGATCATCAAAATCCGCGGCTTACTCGCTCTCCGATCGAAGAGCTGCTGCGCTCCTCTATATTCCCTTTGCACAACGCGTCTCTCTTTTTTAAATCGAGCGCGATCCAGTTCGCCGTCGCACGGCCAAGTCTATTTTAGAAAAATGTTACGGAGGCCAAAAATGCGCCCACAGCTGATATTTTAAAGGGTCGAGTGCGTTGGCTTTTCCTTTTCGAAGAGATTATACACTGTAAATAGTCTGTAGAATATAGTTTGCATTCGCTGAAATGATGCTGTAGAGTTAAAAATAGAAGATGTGGTCGTTGATGGGAGGATTGATTGTTTTTGCAGGGTGCGGAATAGGGATTTATGAGGCTCGTGAAAATGGTTTGGTTATCGGGGTTTATGTTTGGGCTGTGAAGGCTTGTTCGCATGAAAATGCGAATAGTAAAGATGCAGCTAAACAATACTTTAAGCTGTTAGTGAAAAAAAAGTAGTATACCGACAAAATAAATCTCTAAAAAATCAAACAATATAAATAGACCAAAATAAAACAAAAGCTGAAAACTGTAACGCGAGATTCCGACGATTAAAACAAAAGTTAAAATCTAAAACGATTCATTTCACTAGAAGCACAAATCTGCATCTGGACAAAAAAGAAGTGCTACTGCGGTACGCGCGATAAAAGACTCGCGTTGAATTTGCCTCTAATATTTTTAGAATCGGCGCAATGTTCCACGTCAGTTTTGATGCATCGCTGCTACTGCTGCTAGTCGCTACTGATCCTATAACACTGTGTACACATTCACTGCAGACTTTCTTCGCCTAAAAAAAGCCTTTTGTTCACGCTACGTGTGTCCTCGTGTGATTCTGTCTCTATGTGAGTCCGTGTGTGACGTATTGACGCTCATTAACCACCACCAACAGCAGCTTTTGATGGTCCATGGTCATGGCGTAAGTTGTTGTTTTTTGCTTTTTTTTTTAGAAATAACTTATATAAACTATGCTTGCAAGATTGAAGTAAAAAAAAGTAATTGATTTTTAAATAAATTTGTATAATTTGCATATACTGCGTAGTAATATCATTTTCACATGAGTTTGATATTTATAATTTTATAGAAATTTTTGTTATTCATTATATATAATTGTTACTATACTTAATTTTTTTGCATTATTATTGTCGGTGGCATTACTTTTGATGGCACGTTTAACAGCACAAATAAATTCCATGAATCTTCATTTAACCCTTTACCTAAATCTTATAAGTTTACGACTTGAAAGTAACAATTTGTTTGTTTATTCGATAGCACCGTCACAATCGTCCGAGAACCAAAGAAACGCAGACGGCGAACACTATCATCACAGCGGCCGGATAACACCGCCGGCGACGAATTTGCCCAGGTTCAAGAAATACGAGGTCACCGATTTCAATTTCCTCAAGGTATACGTTTTTATAGAATACAAAAAAATGAATCAAGTATTTTCTTAATTTTTTTTTAACAACCGAATCAATATTTCATATTGTTAGTAGTAGTAGTGCCAATTACGAATTACTTCATATATTTGTTAAGTTAGTTGGTTGATTAATTATTAAAAGAAAAAACGTTAATCGGCATAAAAAAAACTATTATAAAAACAGTTAGTATAATTTCGCTCTATATAAAGAAAATAAAAACTGAATGCGTTCTTAGAAAAGGGCGGGTAAATCCCCGAAACTCTCTGTGTTTGAGCACTCGGCCGCTAGGAGGCGTCGCATAAACTCTACCCGCAAGCGACAAGAAATCTAGTGATTCGTATATATAGGAGCCCACTACGCACGTATTTTCAGGTGGTCCGATGCTTCCCGGGTATCGATATTGCGCCGTCGTGTCATGCTCGCAGCAACGTGCGTGTTAGTACTTTGTGAGGATAGTCTCGTGTCCCAGCTTCCTTTAAACGGTGTCTCTTTCAATTTCACTCGATATAGCTTTCACTAACCGCTGAGTTGGCACAATTTGAAGGAAAAAATTGTGCGCAATTGGTCCAGAGAGATACATACATTGGCTTATTTAGACCCAGTAAGTGTTGTAATATACATAATTCAGAGAACAGCGTGTGTTTGGAGTTGAAGAGTGAAGGAGAAATTGACCAAGCGAGTCGCTACGGTGTTGCTTACTTCCTTACCGAGTATTCTGACCTGGCAAGTGATGTGTACGGCGGCTCACATTCGAAAAGGCGCAGTGGTACTGTGCTATGGGTTTAATTCGTGCAAGACGAATGTCCCGACCGTGGTAGCAACTTTGACTCACCAATCTTTTTTGTCAAAAATTATTTACGTAAAAGAAATAAGGTAAAATGGCCAGTACTTGTACACATTTTGAGAAAATTTTAGAAGGATGTTGGTTTCGTATGGATAAATGGCATAATATCAAGAAGTTTTGACATCAACGTTTAACTTACACATTTATCTTTCAATTGAAACAAACCGAACCTTAAACAATTAGTTTTTAGAATAATAATAAATTTTAAAGAGTGGCATCAAAACACGGTGTAGTTGTGAAGTAATACTGAACAAATTTGCTCTTATGGGACTCGGGAGCAAACTTTCTAATCATCCTTTTGAATTGATTTTTCTTAAAAAGTAATAAAATCATAAGTATGTTATTAGTAATAGTGTTTAAAATGCTAATCCACTTTAATTTTTGATGTAATATTTGTTATTTTATCACGATAGCAAATATTCTAGTGTCCAAGTATAGGTCTAAATTTTCATTTTGTCCAAGTATTGGGCATTTTACCTTATGCAGGCCTGCAGAGGAGCGGAACATTATCCGCTGCTATATAGGAGTATAGTTTTTTTCGAAAATACAACGTTAATTACCGAGAGTCTTATAGAGTTTAATTAGTTTAATCCGTTATAATAATAAGTCACTTTTATTTCCTCTATTTATTTAATCCAGTCAATTGTCAAAGCATAAAGTATTAATTCGCACATGATTCATCTGTATACAGGTTCTCGGCAAGGGCAGTTTCGGCAAAGTCCTCCTGGCTGAGCTTCGCGGCACCGAGTGCGTCTACGCTGTAAAATGCCTCAAGAAGGATGTGGTCCTCGAGGACGACGACGTCGAGTGTACCTTGATCGAGCGTAAAGTCCTGACCCTGGCCACACGTCATCCGTACCTCTGCCACCTGTTCTGCACCTTCCAGACGGAATCGCATCTGTTCTTCGTAATGGAATACCTGAACGGCGGCGACCTCATGTTCCACATACAGAAAAGCGGCAGATTCTCGGAACAGCGCGCCAAGTTCTACGCTGCCGAGATATGGTCCGGATTGATATTTCTGCACAAGAAGGGCATCGTCTACAGGGATCTGAAGCTCGACAATGTGCTGCTGGATTTCGAGGGGCATATCAGGATCGCCGATTTCGGGATGTGCAAGCTGCAGATTTTCTTGGACAGGACTGCCGATACGTTCTGCGGAACGCCAGACTATATGGCCCCAGAAGTAATTTAACTTTTTACTTTACTTTCTATACTCTTGTTTCTAATAAATTTAAATTACATTTACCGATCTAGAGTAATATAGGTAATGAAGAATTTAAGATTTATAAAAAAAAAACTAGCGCGTTTTATATTTAACTTTTTCGTGTAAAATGCATAGGTGTAAAGTTTTATAGTAAAAAACTGATTTTTTCGATATTAAAATTCGTTTTTGGGCTGTTAACTCAAGTTAAAAGAATTTTTGTAATTAGATGTCTATAGAAAAAAGTTGTATTTTCCAAAGATCTACAACTTTTCCATTTAACTTTTTTTGTATAAATGCTTTTTTTTTTAAATGTACACGTAAAATCACGTAAAACTGAACATTAAGGACTCGCATTTCAAAAGTACGTAGAGAGTCAAAGTAAAAAAAAATAGAATTTTCAGCCCGATTGGTCGAAAATTACGTGAGATATCCTATCTCACACATTTTTCGCGCACGAAACTATAAGGCACTTGCGTTCCGCGGTCGTACTTAAAAAACTTGAATTTTCAGATAATAAAGGGGCTGAAGTACAATCAAGCAGTCGATTGGTGGTCCTTCGGCGTGTTACTCTACGAGATGCTGACAGGACAGTCGCCGTTCTCCGGTTGCGACGAGGACGAGCTCTTCTGGAGCATCTGCAACGAAAGACCCTTCATTCCGCGATACCTCAGCCAGAGTGCCACCGACATTCTCGTCTGTCTGCTCGAAAAAGACGCTGGCAAGAGAATACCTGGCCACGAGATTGCCTGCCATCCATTCTTCTGTGTAATTATTATTGTATTTTACCCGTGTGGTATTGTGATAGTTAATAGAAATTGAGATCAAGTTTAAAAACCAGGAGATTTTGTTGATATTTCATAACAGACTGCTTCTTCTTAAAATTAAATCAACCATTGTCAATATATCTATCACACACTTGATATATAATTTTTAGCTTTAACTATTATGCATCAAAACTTGATAAATAGCAGATCAAGTTTCAATTTGTCGAAAATCATTTCCGTTAATGTCAAGAAGAAACAAAAAGAAGAATTTCTTTATCTGATGAGTAACTAAGTATACTAAATTATCAAGCAAACTTTGTTGATCGAATCTATTTCAATGGCCACTTGATGAATGAATGAAATTTTGAAACGAATAATCAACAACATTCCTTTTCAACAGACAATCGCCTGGGACAAGCTGGAAAGACGCTCCATGGACCCACCCTTCAAACCAGCAGTCGAGCACACCCTGGACACTCGGTACTTCGACACAGCCTTCACAACAGAACGACCCAGGCTCACTCCTGTACCCGAGCAGATACTCACCTCTATGGACCAGGCGGTATTCCGTGGATTCTCGTACACGAATCCCAATGCTACCGACTGAGAAGATATACACATCAGAATCGACGAGATTTCACCGAATCATCGGACCCGCACCCTCACTGTGTTTTGGAGACACTCTGGGTCGGCTGTCATAATATATGATGTCGTGTGGTGTGCCTTTGCTGGTCGTCCCCGTTTGACGAGTTCTAGAGTATATGCGAATGAAAGTATGCTGAGCATCTAAAACTGATGTAAAAAAGTATATGAAAGACAGGAGCTCGACAACTCTCAAACTGGGACACGCTAAAGAGTCAAAGCCTGAATAATAAAAGAGAAAGGGATGCTGATCGATGCAACGTACGAAACACCTTCAGATTAGAATCATAATCATATAGTTCTATTCTTATATATCGCAGCGACTCGTCTCCGTAGTCGAGTCGAGATGATATACGTATTCACTGATGCGCGAGTTTTTTTTCTCTTTTCGACTGAGGTGAAACGAGGAAAAAGTCGTGTGTATTTCGAGGCCTGTCGGACGCGCCTTTTTGTAGCTCCGCGTATAGCGTTCGAAGACGAAGTTCTTTTTTTAACGGGCGAAGGGAAAACGATGCGATCAACTTGACACTCACCTGTATCGCGCTTGTATCTAAATCTGATTTGAGGATGCATTTACGATATTTTCGATGTAATAGAACACGCTCGAGAGAGAGAGAGAGAGAGAGAGAGAGAGAGAGAGAGAGAGAGAGAGAAGGAGAGAGGGCTCTCGAACGCTTACTCGGAGCTGCTTTTCTGTCCGACGTTGTAAATAAAAAGTATTAGAGTGTAATTATATAATTATTATATACGAGGAGATGTTGCGCGTCGTTGAGGTACGCGAAATTACATAATAGCAATATTTACGTTATTATTACACAGGATATTTATACGGATTTTCTTATTATTTTTTTTTTCTCTGTTTCATTTACTCTATCTCCCACCCGCACATTATTATTATTATTATTATTATTATATTATTGTATAAGTCTTCCGTTGACTGATGTACACTTTTGTTTTGTTATGTTATGCCATTGTTTATATTGTTGCAAATTTTAAAGTAATATCTTCTATGTGATAAGGTTATCGAGCGAGTCATTGAAAAAGCAAATAAGCTATATATTATTGATTATACTACTGTTATGTGATTATATAGAAATATATTTGTTGAATTTCCATTGTTGAGAGAAATTATGTGTACTTTGGCAGAACGCGGAGTAATAGAACGCAAACGTTTTGTATATGTATGAAATTTCGTTATTTGTAAGACGATCATAATTAGCGAATTGACGATATTTATATCGGTATAACATCACTAACACTAAATTGAGCAATAAAAATCGAATAAAATGACGTAAATCTGTGAGTATGCATTTCTTATTGTTATATTGTTATAGCTATACATTCCAACAAAGAACACATCCATATAAAACGTACAAAGTGCGTACAAATCGGTACAACGCATTTCAGCGAGATTTTAACGAGTTCGCATAAAAGCGAAAAGCAGCAACTCGCCACTTCAGAAATAGAGAGGCCTATTCTACTTTTCCCAACGGCAGCTCCAGACAACGCGCAATAATATTCCGACTCCAGAGCGCAATATATATACATATAACGCATATATAACACTCTCGCGAGACTTTTGTGTATTTAAGTCTAGAGAGAGAGAGAGACGTGGCCAGGTCGTGCAAGTTATTAATAGTACACCTATAGCCGCGTCGCGACGAAGCGAAGCCAGTGCCTTATTATTTTTGCCTCGGTAGATTAAGTTCGAGTGGCCCGTGCGCGCGCTATATACTGCTTCCTCTCTGCTATATAATATATATATAATGTGTACGTGAGTGAGTTTTATCGTTGTGGCTTTTTAAAACTCGATATATATTGAGGGGGATTCAAACCGAGCGGAAAATTTTTTTAAATACTCAAAAAGTATTATTTATGATTAATAAAACTTGTTAAAAACTTTAGCTAACATCAGATGGGAGGTGTTCAATAATGATGTTAGAAATCGAAGCTTAAGATAAAAGATAACTCCCCCTCCCCCCCCAAAAAAAGCATCTCTCAAAGATCAAAGGGTCAAGCGTCCCGCATCCAAGCATCTCTCGCATTAAAGTAACTCGCGGAGCTTCTATATACTCTCACTCACAGCTCTCGCGCTAACTTTAGACCCTCAAGGAATTGGCATAGAGCCTGATGCTGCAGCCGCTTCCACGTTAGCTCGCCAACTGCCGTCGGCGTTGCGCGGCGGCGGCCTGCTTCTCTCGTTTTGAACTCGAGAAAATCGAGTTCAACGCGTTGCTATATACACTACTGCGCAGCCTATGGTGTATATAAGGAAGGAAGGTATATGTATATATAGGTATATATTTAAGCTGTGTGGGTATGTATATTTTTGGGGTAGATATAGAGAAGCGCCGAGACGGATTTATGGGGTAGAACGGGAGCGGAGTATTAGGTGTGTGATGTGTTGTAGTTGTTGATTAGAATAGTTTGGTGCATTATGACAGAATAAAAACTCGACCACGCTCGAATAGCAATATATCCGAATAGCAATGTTCAAAACAATACCTATATACTCGAAAACTTTCTCTCTCGCGAAATCCTCGCCGTCTCGCTACTCACGCGCGTCAAGTCTCGGCGGGACGAAAAAGAAAAACAGAACACACACACATATACATACACAAGCGCTAGAAATAGAGACGCTGCGAGATTTCGACATACACACACCGCTCCTCTCCTCGTTTCTTATTTTTCTCTCCTCTCGGCTCCTTTATTTTCGCTTTCCGCGGCTGCGGAAGTGCGCCGGTTGATGCGCCGATGAAAAACGGGGCTTATTCTTATTTATAGTCGTATATACGTTCATGTGTATATAGGTATGTATAGTTGTGGGAAGCTGGAGCTGCTGTGTATGAGACTTATATATTTTGATTGATTTTTCGGAAAATTTGTTTGATTCGACTCGATTTGTGGGATCGTAAATTTCGAGGAATAATATGGGGTTTGTGGACTGCTGGTGCGGTTAACCGAAAGGGTAAACAGAATTTCGAGCGTGCTTGGGTTTGTTTGGATTGAGGAGGTGCTGGGAGTTGACTTTTTTTTTTGATGGATAGGATTATTTCTTTTGTTGATTATGTGTGTGGTTTTCGGATTGTTTTCTCTGTTATCTTATATTGGATAAGCTAAAATTATTACTGTATCTTATAACATGTATAATTTATACGTTTAGGAAGTACTTGATCAACTGTAAAATTATCTCGCCGCTTCATCATCATAAATAAATTAAAATAATCCCAGCGTGACCGGCATCGGAATCGTGCTCTCTTGCAGAGTATAAGCTAGTATATATCCGAAATGTAAGAGCTTATATAGAGAATGTATTACTTTTGGCGCTTTACGCGCGTGAATTATTTCGTTTGACCAAACTAAATTTAGTATATTAGTATAATCGAGATATTAAAGGCATGCAAAGTATAGAGTTCGTAATTTATTGGCGGATTGGAATTTCAAGTGTATTAGTCGTAAATTTTTCGAAATTGCGATATGAGCTCTTCTGAAAATATTGTTTGTCAAAACATTTGGTTAATTCCGGAATTCGATTAGGTATATGCTGCAACGATTTATTCCTTTTTCATTTTTCTATAAAACACTATTATAATTAAAAACAAATATATGTTACTTTTAATAAAAATGTTACTTGCAAAATAACTGCTACAATATGTCAGGAGTATATATCATGCCTATAATACGATTATCTAGCGAAAAAGCTGACGGGCAAGCTAAATTAAAACACAGAGTTCGCAGAAGCTCTCATTGAAAGCGCATATAGCCCGCAAAAGCGAATTGAGTTTATAGTGCGATGGTAAATTAAAGATCTTAATCTTGATTCATGCACTCTACAATTACAACTTTCGTTCCAATTAAAGCCAAATCTGTCTCGAATAACTCTCGTCTCACACAAAATTGCCAGAAAACGTCGTTTTTTTCAAAAATACTTCATAATAAATCGTTTTCGAGTGTTGAACATTGTGTTTTCAATAAATAATCGAATATATTCTAAAATTAACAAATATAAGAGGAAACTGCACTTTATACTCTTCCCCAGGCTTCAAACCTCGAGTTTAAAAAGTCCACCGACACGCGCCCACGTATAAATACACTTATCCCCGAAAAATCATCGCCTCCTCGCTTAAAAAAAAAAAAAAAAAAAACTCGTACGCTACACGCATCTCTCCCATTCATCGAAAGCTCGCCGGTCAACGCTCGCAGTATATAGTATATAGCAAGTGATGCAGTAGGCAGTTCGGCTACAGCAGCAGCATGTCCTTTATAAATAGCGCGTGCCTCGCTCCCCCGCGAGTGGACCCTATTTCCGTTGCCGCGGACCTCATCTCTATCGCTAATTTACTCGCGCAAGAGACGCAGAGAAAGAGAGAGAGACTCTAATTTACTTTCCCAGTGCGTATTTAGTCTCCGCAAGAGTTTTGACTTCTCTCTTTTGTCTTTTGTATAGTATAGCCGTATAGGCTCTGTGTTGCCGCTGATTACTTGTTTATACGGAGAGAGTATACTTTGGGGTTTGGCGAGAAAAGGTTATTTGTTTTTCGAGCTGGAGATGTTTGATTTGAAAAAATTTTCAGAGTTGCGTCTGATTAGGCTAGCTTCACAGTTTGGAGATATACTTACTCGGTTTTCCAAGAGAGACAAGACAGTGAGAAGTTAATTGCGAGAGATACAGGGATAAAATGTGTGTGTTCACAGAAATTAGAGCGGCTATATTTAAGAGGCGGTTTTTATAGAGACAATTTCACAAGAATTTGTGAATGATTTTTAGGAAAGAATATCCGGCATTTGAACTTATTCCTAATCGTATCCGCCGAAATTGTGGGTTTTTATTACAAATTATTATTGTATACCCATAAATGTATAGTTATGCCTTTTCATAACAAATACACTTTCACTTATATAGGCGAAACGAGCATAATATGTAATTTTTCAAAACTTAATTTTTTTTGCGTATACAAGTACACTCGTCTCACATTGAAATAAAAACATTATAAATCACACGAAACCCGAAAATCACTCATTCCAAAGACTCTCTGTTACAATTACACACGATATAAACATCAAAATCTCCCTCTCGCATCGCAACTCTCCAGTATATATACACTCTCTCATTCGCACGTGTTCCCTCCATCAGCTCTCTTCCTCCTCTCATTCTCTCTCCGTCTGTCTCCCTCCATATTCGTTGTTGCAGCGGCATCAAGTGCCTCGGTTTCTTCTCTCAGTTCTGTCCGGTCGTTCGTTCGCGACTGCGAGACGCCCGCGCGCGTCAGCGTCTCGCCGTATTATACATATATTTATACACTTATATTACTTACAACATAATACAACATATCCGTTGTATATCGTGGACCGAAGAAGAAAAGACGAACACGCTGTATTATTTTAATACACGACGAAATTTGTATAGTTTTTTTTTTTATAGTAGGTATATAGGAAATTATGTCGTGGAGTGAAGTAGGGAAGAATCGACGAACGAAACGAATAATAAGTGATTATTAATAATAATATTGGGATATATATTGACGAAAAACGAATTTTGAATAATTCAACGATAAAAGCCTGAAGAGCGGCGACGGGATCTGTGATGCTCCGGTATTGTTTTGGGTAATTATCGCCGAAGCTATATATCTGTATTGTATGTGTAAGTATAGTGCACGTGTGTCGCGCGTTGGAGGAGAAATTTGATACCGCATCAGTAGCAGCTGACGAGAGCAGTTTTCCATCGCTGAGACAGTAGGCGACAGATATATGTTTGATTTTTTTATTGTTATTAAAATTTCACTCGCGATCACGATTACTCGTACCATTTATTACAGTCGTTTTCGAGAACGATTTATATAATAAAGAGACAAGTCTGTGTACACGATTTCTCAAAGTCAAGTCAAACATCCAGCACTTCGTGAAAGTTCATTAGACCGACGGTATCGAGCATATGTGTCTCTGTATGTGTGTGTGTGTGTATAATAAACACGATCAGTCGGCACTTGGATGGAAAAAATGGCAAACTGTCAGGAGAGTAAAGTACCTCAAGGGGTAATTTATGTCGCGAGTGGCACATGGTATAAATATATATAAAGAACTTGAACGCGCTCGATGATGTATGTGCGTTCGCGCGCGCACCGCGCAGATGTATAATTGGACTTTTATTGCTGCTTAAATCAGCGGCTTTATCTCTTTCCGTTTTAAAAATAGAGCTTATTTTCGAGGAGGAGTGCGTGTGCTATGCGTATATTTTATTATATATCTATATATATATATACTATTCGCCCGCGATGGGCTGTGTGTGAGCGAAAGGGCGGAGATGAGTTGGCTTGAATTATATACTACACATCAGGGTTTCGGGTAATCAAGAGGAGAGTATATATATTTAACCACTGAGTGAAATCATACGGAAAACACTTTTTTTTAACGCGAGAGTAATTGCATATCTGCAAAAAAAAAACGAAAATTCAAAACTATTCCAATTAATTCATCGTGTACAATAAATCTATGCACACACTCTAAAAATCACCATATCCCTCTCTCTCTCTCTAGAAAACATCCACAACGAAACCGGCCAGGCATCAGCATCAGCAGCCGAGAAGCTCGTCTCGAGCTTTTAATGTCCCGACGTCTCTTATTTAGAAGCCGGCGGCTGGAAGAGGAAAAAACGTATTAGTAGACCGTCGCCGCGTACGAAAGCAAGAGAGACGCCGCCCTTGGGGCGATACGAAAAATAAAGGAGTATCCAAAAGCAGGCGAAATTCCGAAAGAAGAAATGGCCAAGATGTTCAGCTCGCTGAGGCTGGCGACGCTGCGCTCGCACAAGAAGGCGAGGCCCGGTAGCGTCGCCACCACTGCGAGCTCTGACTCTGCCATCAGGAATGAGGATACCAGCACTACAGCTACGACGACTGCCACTGGGAATATTAACAATATTATTGGAGCTAATAATAATAATGCCGGCGCGAGTAATGGGAATAGCAGTGGATTTTTTGGACCAGGTTTCATCGCATTGGACGAAGTGACGGAGACCGGCTGTACGACGCCTACCAGTGTTACCTCCAAAGTTGCCCAGGTAATAAGACATTTTTTTAAATAGTTCTGTAAATAATAAATAGATCTGAATAAACGTTGTTATGAGAGTATTTTTAAGATATTATAAGTAGAAACAGA
>UCQR01000477.1:0-24020 GCA_900474235.1 Cecidostiba semifascia
GATAAAGTCAATTAATCGTAAGAAACGTATTTTTCACAATAACAAAGATAATATCTAAAAATTAATTGTACTATCATTCATTTCATGATATTAACTAGCCCTTCACCAAATTCCTAAAAATTTTCGATTACAAAAAAAAAAAGAATAATTTTACAACTTTGGCTTACAACGTCGTTATAAATTCATAGATCAAAGATTCGGTATAAGTATTACTTATCGTTAACGTTATTATGCTTCTGTTAAAAAACGCTGGAGCAAGAAATGCTGATACTTTTAACATCATTATTTATACAGATGTATATTTGTATATATTAGTAAATAAATTGAAGACAAGTTAGTAACACTGCTATTACGACATAGCCTCGTGTACACTGGTTTCTAATGAAACAATATTAATTTTTTTACTTTTCAACGGAGAAGTTCACTTAGTTTCTTTGTGTGTTCTGTATTAACAAATAATACATCCTTTTGGGATACCTTATTTTTATATACAAAATAAACTGTTCTTAAACTAAAAAATAAAAAAATATAATGAAGCGATTTGGAGCCCAGTTCATTTGGCATTGACTTTTTGTCTGAGCGAATAACAGAAATGATTTACTTGACAATGGCTCAGCTATTAAATAATTCAAATTTGTCTTCGAAGGGATCAAGCCCATTCCAGTCTCTAATGAGCACTTACAGCTCAGAACTTGATATTAACAGATTATTATTTACATGACACAGCATTGCCATCGAATTTCGTTGTTATAAACTGTGATGGCTTTGACAGAAAACCGCCCTCGTATTAAAATTTATAATCATTGATGAAAGATTGAGAAATAAAGGTTTAGAAAAAGTCCATTATGCTTTTTGTACTTAGAAGTATGATGTATAAAATTTTATCTTTTATAATACCTAATCGTATATTTTTTATAAATTTGTATAAAACATTATTATCTAACAGTAACGGCAAGTTATATTACATTAAACAAAAATAATTTTTTGTTGTTGTAATACTACGTTAAAATTTGTTAGTTATCGTATCGATTATTTATCTATCACCTACATGTAATTATAATACATCTTACAAATTATTATAGAAATTTCGTTGCTAGCAACTAATTGATAATTTACAAACAAGTCAAAGCAGATCTTTAGAAAAAATATCCATCTTAAATCAAATAAAACACGTAGACAAAGTAAGAAAAATTTGATATTGTTCACAGAAAATAATTTACATTAATAATACGGTTCAAATTGAAATTCTAATGAATTTAAAGGTATTGAAGTATTGATCTACCATAATAGACTTTTTCCAATATTTACCCCTTATTTTAGAATGCTTACAAGTAGACAGCAAATTTTGCAGCTCATAGACTTTTGCAGTAACCAAGAATAATTTTGTGTATCAAAAGATCATCTCAAAAATGCATCGGTTCAATAAGATTTATTTGTCAAAATCTACAATTACAAAATTTCACAGGACAATTGTAAGTTCAAATTTCGTTTTGGCACAAAAGTATAAATAATAATAGACTTTCTACTCTACTATTTCACGTCTAATTATCTAGTATATTTATAGCAATAAATTAATTAGTAGGTACTAAGAGACTTTAAACTGCAATAACAAGCAGTTCTCAGTATTAAAAGTGTAGAGCTATAAATAAAATAAACCGTCTCTCAAAAAAGTACATAACAATGATTCAGAAAGATTACTCTTAATGATTATTATTCGCAATTCGAAAAGCTCTATAAGAACGTAAAAAATCTGCAAACTGCAACTTTCACAATCTCCTCGCGATGGATGAAAAAGCTATACTTACAATATTTAATGTGCCAATGCGTTCAGACTACCGGCTGATACCAAACTATTTTTCCGCTGAGACAACCGGACACCAAAAGACAGTGTCTTGGTGAAAATTTCGTGCTAACGACGGTATCCTGGTGACTGTAGCTTGAGGCTACCTCGATAAGCTGTGATGATTCGCGGGGCGATGGAATACAATCCGCGAGTTCTTGACACTGATTTGAAAAGGCCAGCAACCTCATACCCTTTCCAAATGGTGAGCATATCAACCTGCCATCAGCCGAGAAGCACAGCTCCTTTATGTAACCCTTACCTACGTTTGGTTCTTCAATGTAGTGAGTGAGTCGCGGCGTATTTTGGTGAATGCGGTGGTTGCGAGGAATTGCGTACATTATCTGTGTACCTTGACGATTCTGACTTTGTGGACGGCGATCCCCAACTATTACGACCTACATAAAAATGGAAAATTTTCATTCCTCAAATATGATTACAACTCGCTCCTTTGGTATTCAATAATTTACAAATTTAGACTGAATCATGTTAATGACACGTCACTTACAGTATGTGAAGAACGCGGTATATTCACGCTAACGCCGCTACTATTATGCCGGGGCATCCACTGGTTGTCACGACGTTCAACTTCCAGGTGAAATTCTGGTTCACTCTCACGTCTCATTCTTGCTTCTCGGATAGCGACCAGCGCCTCCCAGACGTCGCTCGAGTTTACGTGTAACTCCACATTGCCTGTGGAGAAGTTACCATTTTCAACAGCGCTGTTGCGTCGTCTTTGAGCATTATTGAGCTGCGGCTCGTTATGCAAGCCTCGACGCTGACCATCTGCTAAAAGGTACATTGTTATTTATCTGATAAATAAAACAAAATCAACGCATTCTATTCATACCATTGTGATTCGCTTCGTCCTCTTCTTCCTCCTCGTCGTAATTCCTCATCCCAAAACTGTCAACATCCGCATCGTCAACTTCGACAACGGCTCCGAAATTAGAAGCCCTTGATCTGGTACCACTAGTTCCGCTGCTCCGATGCAGTTCATTACTGTACCTGGTCATGTGTCTGTGCAACTGTTCCATTATGCGGCTGGTCCTCGAGGGTCGGTTCGGCTGGACCGCGTCGCTCATATTGAACGAGCCCGAGCGGCCTGCGCCCGAGTCCGTCATCGTCTGTACGATGCGCGCTCGGTTGGCACTATCGATCACGAAGGCCGAAGTGATGCCTGAGCGTGATGGCTGTTCTGGATGATTATCGTCAAACTCTTCGACCGCAAAGTCACCGAAATGTGAGGACGACGAGGGTGAGCCTTCATCTTCATCCTTCTGTTGCTGTTGCTCCTGTTGGTCAATGAAGTCTGATGCATCTCGCTCCTGGATGTCGTGGATGCATGTCCACTGTGAAAAAAAGGTAAGATATAGATTAATTTAAGTGAAAACAATTTGAAGTATAGATTATTAATAAATAAATAATTGTGATTAATTACCTCAGACTTTTCGCCACTTGAGACATTTCTTGAGAGGGCACACCAGCCGTGTGGATGAACTTGTAAACTGGAAATGACCTCAGCATCATCTCCTTGCGGAAAGTCAGTGATAAACTCCACTCGATTCTGAGTTCGCGAACTGGAGAACAAGTGTGTATAAACTGCAGATGCTTTAATCGTGGTTTGAGATAGCTGCATCAACCGATACGTATTTGGCTGGAAAAAATCATGAAATTGCTTATGCATATTATTTAATTAATAAATTTACTTTTATTCGATTTGATTAGTTTCTCAAAGTATACTATAACAATTACCTTGAACCCAGCCAAATCTTTGCTTAATGTACTCAGATTAAGATTATGAATGAGTACAAGGTATCCTGAAGTTGTACAAATCAACATTTTTGTGGCATCTGGGCTTAACCTTGTCCTCATTAGGCCATTTGTTTGAAAAACTCTTGTGGAAAGACAATTGTTTTCTGTAAAACTGTGATAAAAAAATAATTCATCAATTGTTAACTTTGTTACAAATATAATTGAAAAATAAAATTGAGTGAAAAAATTTCAAACTAACCTATTAATATCCCATGTGAATATAATACCATCAAAGCCACTGGTCAACAATAATTTATCTTTCGGACTATACTCTATATTTTTTACCCAATTTAAATGACCTTGCAGTGTACGTATCCTCTGTTTTAGATTTCTTGCATCCCACAAAGCTACTGTTTTATCATCAGAACATGTTGCGAACATTCGTTGATCAAGGAATCTATAAATTGTAATAGTAAGTTTATCCCTTTCATTTTATTGATTTTTGATGAATTTTCAATATTTGTACCAACCTAGCACCGTTAACACAGTCATCATGAGCATTATCGATAGAATGAATTAATTTTCTAGATAGTGGGTCAAACATTAAAATGCTCTTTTTTTCACAAACTGCCACCAGAAGTGATCTGCAAAGAAAAAGATACTCAATCAATTATTTTTATAGGTAAGTATCAAAAAGACTTTACGAGCATAATGCAAGTGAGATAATTCTTTTTTCAATGTCAACCAACAGATTGGCTGTTCAAAATTACATACCCATCAGGAGAATATTCTAAGTTGAAGACAGCACCATGCATTGCACTTGTCACCCTTTCACTGTGGTCCCAGGATGTAATCGGTTGCATTGCCGTGTACAGTGTCTTATGAAACCGATCATTATGACCCATAGGAAATCGCATTCCAAGCTCTCGCTGTCGCACATACATATTGTTGAACATTTGTCTAGCCTGCACAGCTGCTCTATGCTGATTAATTTCTATTTTGATCTTGGGCATTTTTACATCTACAGTAATGAATATTTTTAAAAAATGCAGACAATAGCACTGTCTCCCTACACTTTAGAGTCGAGCAAAGTTTTCAAAAATAAATTGCAAGACCACATTTGCTATAATCGTCTACATGTTTTTTTCAAAATTGACTACACGATTTCGAAAGATCCACGCTCAAAGCGAGGAATGTAAATTTTCGCAGCTGCTGATCAAAATATGTATGTACAGGGACGATAGACTGCAGAGAGAGTAGATTGGGGAAGTACGATTGAGGTTAGGTGTCAAAATCTTTCAGAACAATGTTTTGATTTTTGAGTCGTGACGTACAACAGACGTGAAGCGAACAGCTGAAAGAATCGAAAGAAAGGCGAAAAGTTACTCGGCGCCCAGATTCTTCACAATTTAATTGAAGTTTTCCACGTTTTCCGTTCAGTTGAAAAAAGTTGACACAATATAAATACTTGCAGCCATGTTTAACTACTGATTTTGACATACCTCTCGAGAGGTCGATTTCCCCCTAATATAAGTATGGCATATACTATATGATGCGTATGTCGGACATTCGAAGATTCGAAACGCACATGGAAATGCTAAATCTAAATTACCTAACAGATTCCAGTTATAATAATTCTAAACATTCTAAACATTGATTATACAAACGCTCCAGGAATAACAATTGAAATTTTCATTGAATTATATTACAGGTTACTAAATAGAATCGACTAATTAAAGTAAATAATTTTTTTTCCGCATTGTTTATAATATTTTCGTAAATTTTATGTGATGCACATACGATTATCAATGTCATATTAGTACAAATAAAAATTCTAACTTATGTTACCTTACAGAGGTCTTCTATAATCGATACGCAGCATTCCTAAACACAAGAACAGAACACAGTCGTATAGAAACTGATAAATTCTAATAAGAAATCATTATTACTATCGACACCAAATTAAATAACACTTATATGCACTTCCGCACAATAATTCCAAAGAAAAGTCAATAACAGTCATGCAAAATTTCAGCATCGCAACAACAACAATATCACAAACTAAACTGTGCCCCCGAAATTCTCAAAAAACGCAGCGACACTCTAAACACACTTCAAAGCTGCAAACTCCGAAATAAACAAACATGTTCAAACTTCGCTCCAAAGCTGACCCACGTAGTGATGTGCCGTCCTCGGCTAGTCGGCTACTAATGCTAGTATATATCTATATAGGTAAAAACAGTCGCACCACATGACCACTCGTCAGCCAATCAGACAGCTCGACACTTCGTTGCCCTCTACAAGCGCCGCCCTAACCTCAAAAAAAAGAGCGGCTAAGAGAGTGGGGGAAGCCGGCAGTGGAGGCGCTTCAGTCGCAGTCTACTTAAGTCTACTAAGTCTACTCGGCTACTCCTCTAGCTGCCTCTAGCGTGCCGGTTGACCGTTTTTCAAGGGTACGTCCAATCCCGCTCTCTCAGTCGTGCTTTCGCCTCCGACACGGTTCGTCTCTCTCGCACACACGTACTCTACGCGTGAGCGCGCCGTAATACTCCATACTATACTACACCGCATATATACTACAAGCGGCGCAGCCAGTCTTGGAAAAAAAGTCTCTCTGCTGCAGTGTAGTACGCACTTAAATCGTGTGTGCGTTTCTCTCGGTGTGTGTGCGCGTGGAATTCGCATCGCATTATATCAAGAAAAGTCGAGGAGTGCCCCCCGCATTAAAGTCTCGACGACGCCTCCGCTCAATTAAGTGTCTCCGAAGAAGTGCCAGACTGTCTCTCACCCTTTTTTTTCGTGCATTGTCGCAAGTGTAGAGCTACGAAGCGATCGATATCGACCTTTACGTAAAAAAAAGCTGCTGCACTATACTGTTTCATCAAGAGGATTTTGCGGTCGGACGATCCCTCTCACTCGTCTATTGTATTATAGGCAGCGTTGCTGTATGTGTGTGCGGTGTAAAATAGGAAATTTTCGAGCACGCGCCTGCGTTGAGACCCCCTGAAAGCGGAGAGCGTACCTACACGAGAGAGAAAGAAAGAAAAAAGCGGCGTCCTTCGATTCCCTCTCGCTCGCACGTATACCTAGGGATTCCGTCCGTCGTCGCCGGCTCGCTCTCTCTCTCTCTCTTTGGCTCTGGCATGCTGTGAGTGAAAGAAAGCGACGCTCGTTATCTCTCGATATAACCAACGTACATACTCTGCGTCGTACGCATTAGCAAGACCCTATATACACACAGCGTGAAACTTACAAGGTACTTACAATCATCATCATGACGCTTATTCATTAACGCATTTTTCTATACTATATACCGTACAGTGAAATTTCGGAGCTCTAATTACTCCAACTCTCTTTCCCTATAATTCATATTTCTCTTATCTCTCTGGTCTGCGTGGCTTCTCTCTCTTTCTCTGTACCTATTTATCTTTATCTGTGTGTTTCGGAGCATGAGCTTTTTAGCGACGGAACTAGTCTGATGCGGCATCGATCGGCACATTCTGACATTGAAGCCTCTCGTTGGCAATATTTACGTTTTTCCGGCGGCCCTGTAGCCATGGAATTTTGCGCCAGAACAATGGGGTACTTGTAATGCCGTTTGAGTTAGTTTTCCTGGAAGTAGATCCAGCCGTAAGGGCGACCTGGCATTTGCAGGGAATCTGACATTCTCTAAGGCATTTTTTTTTACTGTTTGTTAATCCGCATACTAACTGAAAGATATTCCGTTTCGAACATCACAATAGTTCCAGTTTTTGTTATTATACGTGTTATATGCATCACTAAGCAGCTAACCTTTCGCAGAGAACCTTTGCTCTATAATAGCAGTACCTACTTGGCACAGCACTGGTTTTCTCTATATGTATGTGCGTAAATTTTCTCTAGAGTTTCACTGAACGGTATTGTTTTTGCCTTTTTTTAGCCAAATTTAAAGAGGGGACACGTGAATAATCTTTAAGCTTCTAACAAACGTTTATAACGGCGTGAAATTATTGTTTGTGAGAAAACATAAACGTACATAACACACAGCTTAAATCATACGCCTGCATAACCATGAGTAAAGCATCAAAGAACGGTACAGGCTCTGGGGGCAATGAGAGGTATACGCACAATCGGAGATACAAATCAACAATCGTTTCCTCGCAAGCTTCTTCTTCTGATGCGAGTTTACCAGAGAAACTCATCGAGAGTTCAAGCAGGTTTGTCAAATTCTTTAGTCAAAAACAAGTTCAGTAAAAATTGCCCACAAGTTTCTAAGTTCTTTGGCTTTGTTTTTGGTTTGGGTTTTTGCTTTATACGCGGGTACAAGTAAATGTAAGAGTCATTAACTCATTACTCCAATATTTTACTTATCAAATATTCCATAATTGATAAAAGAAATTGTTATATAGTATTTGATTCGTAAAATAATTCAGCTAAAGAAATTAGCATATTCTTGAGCATAATTTTGTATCTATTTGTTTTTTTTTTCTTCTTTCTTTCTTTTCCTCAATCAAAGTTCAGTACTTTTGATTACTAGGCATAGTTCACTTGCTTCAATTTTGTTATATTCTGAAGCATAAAAAATCATTTATGTTAATTACTCGTAGACTTTTTTTTATTTTAAAAAGAGGGCTGAAATATTGTTGAGCAAATTGTTATTGATTAAAGAATTAGAATGAAGAACAAGAAACTTTGGCCTAGCTTTTTTTTTATCTAACATCTGTGCAATCATTGCCTCTCATCACCTCCAGTCATTCTTACTCTCAGAGCTTCAGTCACATTTCATTCTCTCTCTTATCATGGAGTGTTCTACACTAATCAATGTGTAATCTATTTATGTTTCAGATCCAAGAATAGTGGTTCCACAGTAAAGCAGCACCCAGGTGTAACAAGAAGTAACGCCAAGGTAATGATTTATTGCTTACTTTTAAATGAATAATGTGCAGAAATACTAGATGTTTTACATTTAAGATTCTTTCAACTAAGAAAGTTTTATTCAAATATATCTATGCTTATTTCAATTTACTCGTGGGCTCTAACTTAACCTGAACATGAAACTTTGATATTGATGCACATTTAGATATCGTTTGATGATAAATTTATATGTTGTTTACTTCATTCACTTATCTTGCTACAAATTCTTGAATCCAAATATAGTTTCTTTTTATTTATCAAAATTTTCTTCGAATATTTTTCTAAAACATATGTGTGAGTGTTTATTTTCATCGTTCAAAAGTATGGAATTATGTAATGGATTTTAAAAGCTCACACTTTGTATTATATTTTTTTCTAATTACAAAAATATTGTCTCTAAGTCTCAATCAAGTGACTGATAAAATCAATAAAATTTTATTTAAATAAATTTTCAATTTATTGTTGATAAATTTTATCATAACTTCATTAATAAAATTGATTAAATAAAAAATGTGAGCAGTAGCAATTGAGAAAAATGTATATTTCAGAGTAAACTTCGCAGTCCAATAAAGACAGGGTTGGGCCAGTCAACGAACCGTGTAAACAAGCCTAATAGTGTTAGTGCCAACAAAGAAGTCAAAAAGGTTATCACGCTGGCGAAATCAAAGAGCCAGATGACCAAAATGAAGCAAGAAAATGAAAGTTCGGAGCGCAAGCAGAAAGTGCAAAATGCTCCGATTGAAAATAAAGAACCAACCGAGCAGGTTGAGACAATCAAGCAAGTAGTTGAAACAAATCATGCTGATGAACAGCCAGCGGTACAGCAAGAAAATGGAAATACTAATGGACTGAATGGTAATAACGTAACTTTGGAAGAAAATCCTAGTGAAAATGGAGCAAAAGAAAATGGACAGACAGAACAGAATGGAAACTCTGAAGCCGTAGAAATGAATGACAAAGAGGAAGAATTTGATTTACAATTAGATGCTGAGGAAATTAGTGCTAAATCTGAAGATGCATCAAAAGACTCGTCAGTCAGCACTAAAGATGATTCACAAAGTCAGTCTAAAACCTCAATCGAAGAATCTTCTCAAGAAGGATCACAGGCTGATACAGAAAGTGGTTCGGTAGATGTAGTTGAATCTACAACTTCTGAGATGTCAGAAGCTACGGAATCGACAGCGCCATCAGAAATTAAAGACAAAGATACCGAAACTCAAGATCCCAATGCTGAGGCAGTGTCTTATGATTCTTCGATAATGTTAAAAGATGTGAAGATAAAATTGAATGACTGCTTGAAGGACAACAAGGTAAAATATCAAGCTTTAAGTAATAATGCTATATGTAAAGTTTATACTAATATTTTTTTTTAATTCTTTTAAATTATAATCTAGTGTTTAGTATATATAAAAAATTATAAACGCCGTACAAGACAAACGACATTCTTAAACGTATGAAATTTTTTTTTCAACTTTTTTTGATGTTGATTAATAATCCAATTAGAATCACTATTGTGACTAACTGGTGATGATGTCTGGATATTAATTAGGATAATTTACTGCACAATATAGTGATTTTCAATTATAGTAAACAAAAAATTTATGCAAAAATTTTATTCTTATTTTAGAGTGAAGAAGAAAACAACGCTGATCAAAGTTTATCTGAATATGCCCACAAAGAATCCACATTTGGCAAAACACTCAGAACAATATCTGGAAGGAACTCCATTGGTCGTATGAGACACATAACTCTCCGAGATAGACAACCATCACCCAATAGTTCACTTTTCGTCAATACATCAAGTGCATCTCTCTCAGAAGATGGAATCCCACGTTATCGTAGTCGATTGGAACTAGGTTCTAGTAATGGTACACCCTCTGACAGAAAGCGCAGGCTCTTGGAAGAAGGCTCTAGTGCGCAGAAAAAACCAAAGACGGAGGAAAGTAGTAGTTTATTGAATTCCTCTTTTGAACTTCTCAAATACCCGTTTGGTCTGCAGAGGCCTACAAAGGTATCGACACCATACAAATTCCAATCTGACATACATAATGTGAGCACCAGTGAGGAAGTGAAGGCTGATGATGCAGGAGCAGCCAAGAAATGGTGCGTCATCATGTAAAAGGGAGATTATTGTTTCGATAGAGCGTTAAACGGAATTGCAGGATAGACGATGTATAGTTTACATGTAAGTGATAATATAATGAATTGTGAAGACCTGTTTTATGGGCATTCCCATATTTGCGATTTATTTGTATAATTGCTATTTTAACAATTGTATACTTTACGAACTTCTAAATATCATTGATACATTTATATTAGAAATTTCTAACTTTTTTGTTCGTTCCTTAAGCAAAAGTTTGGATCTTTAAAAATAATTAAAGTTTTGCTGTAAGCAGTATTAAGAATCGAAACATTGTAGAAATATTGAAGATTTGTTATCGTAGTAATCAATTCAAATAAATAGTGAAAATCGTAGTGCGATAAATACAGAGTGATTTTTTATCTAAACGTGATAAAAACTGATTTTTCAATATCAAATCATTTAGATCAAAATCCTAGGCGTGAAGTCACATTAAATTCTGAAGAAGTAACTATAATGTAATGCTGTTCTAGGGTTTTTAATACATTTTGTGAATATTGAAATGCTTGTGAATATTTTTCTAAAATTTTTAAAAAATGAATTGCAATGTCTCTTTTTATGTCGTTGATCAATAAATTTATTTGTAAAGGTTATTTTGTTTCAAAGAGAGCTTTTAATTATAATCTTTAGATTTTAAAGTGGCTTATTGTGCGTACTAAATGAATTAAACATATGTCAATTATACAAAGTTTTACAAAATTATTTTATTTAATCTCAGCATCATTCACGGAGATGTATCGCCTATCCTGCAATATGTTCCAGTACCTATAGAACTACTAACAAAACGATGAAATCTGACATGTAATTAGCAGTCAGACTATGATAAACCTAATCCGATTATTTCTTAGACGATATATATACTTGAAGCACGACTGAAAGTTGAACAATGCGTATATCCTATGCTTAATCAACATAAAAATACGTGTATATGTATATTTATATTTTTCAACGGGATCAATTTGTTAGTGGAGGAAGTAATCAGTAAGTCCTTTTACGTCAATGTATTCTTCCGTCTCTGTTCTGTCCGTTCGATATATTTTGCGTAGACAAACAATAAGATATTTTTTTGTAAAACAAAACGTTAATAATTGTTGAAAAAGAGATTCGCTTTGTAATTTCGATTGAATGTTTGTAAAAGATTAGCACTTATTTTGCATTATTTAATTATTGGGTCAAATAACTATTTATCCAGATTTTACTCCATGACCTTGTTAAAAAAAAGTCTAATTTATGTCCTCATTCAAAGAAGAGTATTTTAATTTAAAATATGTTTTTGTCACGATTAATTAATTGTGGAGGCGAAAACTTGCGTTGTACCTATTTTCTTTGTTATTAGGTACATCTGTATTATCATAAAAAATAATGATGTTATATCACGTCCTCGTAACTTCATGTATTATCATTAACTGATTCAAATATGACTACGTTATCCCTTTTTGTGTACAATATTTTGTTTACTTCCACGTTTCGTCTATCATGTAGACTGTCAAAAATGTAAAAAAAATTTAAATTTTTGTTTGTACGAATTTCGTAATTTGTCTATATTTATCAGGGTAGTACATACATTCACATAATCCATTGGAGAGACCTGTTTGTAATAATAGGCATTAGGAGCTGCAATGTCTATTCAAATCCTCATTGAAAATGTCAAATAACTCGTCCATTTTGCATTTATCTAACCACGCGTAGTTTGTAATTATTGGCATTTCACTTAGGACTTCGCTGTTCACTTGCCTTTTTATAGTGTTATCGACATCAAACACATAACGAAATTCTACTTTATTTCGTAGTAGAGTATATTCAATGATTTGCCGGAATAATTTGGTAAATAAAATTATGGCAATTATAGAAACAAAAATTCCAAGTTAATGGTCCTGAACCAATCGCTTAAAATATTGGAAATTCCCGATTTAGATGCTTTTGTTTGACTGTGCGAGATTCTAAGTAACACAAATTGAATGATCTTTGAATTGTCAAAGCTATAAATCGTAATAGAACAATACCGTAGTACATTTCAACAAAAGTGTATAAGTTAGGAGTTAATATTTGTTTATATTGTTACTATTTGATTACCAAATTATTAAAATAATCTAGTAAATGGTCGGCATTACTGTATATTTGAATTGAACTTGAGATTAGCATCATATTGAAGGTCGCGTAACGTGAAAATCAGTATAAGTGATCAATAAAATTAAAGACTGCGCCGTTATTGTGTCAACGTAGTATTTTTTTAAGATAGATTCTCAAACGAGGACATCGATAAATATGCTAACCCAACAAAAGGGGATTCCTATGTCTTGTATTACTAACACTTGTCTGCTTAAAACTTACTAGAATCTATATTTCGTTATAATGAACTGTGTAATTCTACAAGTACCGATTCAATGAAAATTCACATTTTACTCATTCCATGGTAAGCTTTTCTTCAAAACAAATATGAATTCTAGTGAGTTGTAAAAAATGATTTTCTATAAACGGATATATCCGTATCCTTAAGTGCGTATCTAGACTGCTTTACAATCACGACGTGAGATTTTCAACAAAAGCTACGACGACAATGATGCGAGAAAGATAAGAAAATGCCCACGTGTGCGACCAAAGTTATATGTGTTTCTTTATCTGTCAAATGGTCGACATCGGTTTAGCCCGAGGCGTTATATGCGAGTAACTAACATTTCGATAAATGCGTAATCTAACGAATTTTTTTCTGGAACGAAACACCACCGAAAAATAACTATAAAAAATAATACGAAACAAAATGAACTTGCCAAAGTTGCGCGCGAACAATTATAGATGAGATATTTTTTCAGTAATGATAAATTGCAATTCCTCAGATAGTCTCGGGCCTAAACATCATGTCGAATCGACATAATTTTCTACTCGTTAATTCAATTATGAAGTATTAGGCAGAGAATATTAAGGCATGTACATAGAAAAGTATGAAGTTTATAATAAATTCTCAGACTCAATTTAATGCTTCTTTATTTCCGATCCCATACCGCATATTTCAAATTTTGTGTATTTCAGAAACTACGGCGTTATATATAATAATTAATTTATTACAGAGCATGAATTATTAATTAACCACAGAGAATTTTTCAAGTTTTATTGCAATTAAATATCTTAAATTATTCATACCGTATTATTATGCTTATTCGCCATTTCAAATTCGCGCTCAATCCGCCATATTAGATGTTACCACCGGAAGTTGGGAACTTCTGGATTTCCTTCTCAGATGGCGCAGCGTGCAATTTTTTTGATAGAATTTACAGTGCCGGTTGCTACCGGCATAAGAGTTGACAGTTGCGATGTTTATTTAGTACCTGTTATGTCTTGTAAAAGAACAAGTATGTATGACAGTTTGTTAATTATATTTAGTCAGTTCACTATATATTCTTGGAAATCATTGTCAAAGTATCATGTGCATCTGTAGAAATAATGGAATGGTCAAAGCTGCCGTTGACAGTTGCATTTAGCAAACACAGTATATTCATACCTCTGCTCTGCATACATAATACACGCATTTTTGTGATTTCTGACAAGAGCGATTTTCGACAAGGATGATGATCGTCGTGTGATTGCTGCAAGTAACCAAAAAGGAGGTAAGATTTTTGGTGATAACAATGACACATGTAATAAATTTTGATAATATAGCGATGCGTACCAACAAAAACTGTTTTTTGACGGATATTCACAATCATATTCGTATAGCCTTCCTCATAAGTATCAAATAGCCCCAATTTTGAGATCACTACTGTCAGTAATCTGCACCCTCAACTCGCTATACATAGATACAAACGTCTATATAGAAACCAAAAGTCCCCTCCCCAAAAGTGTTTTTCTCTCCCCTCTAACCTCACAGTATCAGACACAATAAGATAGAAACACATACAGCAGCATCAGCATTGCACCTGCTGTTCACCCCCTATATAATACTGAAGAGCAAGCGAGTTGATGGACAAAGCAGCACCAGCAATCCACAGAGCGCGAGTTAATCTCTCTCTCGCTCTTTGACTGCATTCCAGAAATGCGCAGCATTAAACCGACGCAGAACGCGTTCCTCGTATACACCGAAACACATGATGCACTTATTGGCGTGTCTCAAAGGCGAGATACACACCGTATAACGCGCGGATCCCTAATCAAGTTCTCCATATACCACGGCTGGAATGCTGGCACGTCGTTATAATCTCGATATGCGGTTATTCGGCTCTTCTTGAACGTCGACCTTTTATGAGCTTGCGTTGCGGGACTATACGGCTTTTGTGTCATGCAGGAAGTGTTAGAGGTTCGGGTGCAGGAGGAGAACGATATCGATTATTCAGTTGGAATTATCTTTCTGGATTTGATGATTAATCAATTATTTGAGAATTTTGGCAATTAATCTTATGATCTGACTGTGATGGACTCATCGTGTGGTGTGGTTCATTTGTGTGAAGACAGCTATAAATGTAATCTTATGAGGATTACTTTGGGGGACAGCATGGAGTAACGTTATTATCAGTTTCTTCCTTTTAGCACGAGAAACTGGATTATTATCATGATTCTTATAACGTGATATTTCTTGAAGAGTAATGACTTGATTTAATGAATTTGATATTCACTCTTCCCAATTCAATAATTACCTCACCGTCTCTCAAAAAATGTTCAACACCCAACGACAAGTTAACGCTCGCCCGAGATACCGGCGTGTCGTGGAGTGCGGCTTGTTTTATCTTGTATAACTTCAAGAAAACATTTCGCCTACGGGTACTTTGGTCTACTTGAGCGGCGCTCGCGCACTTTATTTCTGCAGTCACGTAGTTATACGTATATTTCAAGGCTCGCTCACACCCGCAGCAGTATAGCGGCAGCGAAGGCACTTTAAACTTTCCACACCCTTTCTCTCTCTTGCCTTCGCCACTATATATACTTTTTTATTCACCCAGCCGCGAAATTTCCTTAAGTCTATGCGCGAGTATTTCAATGGAGACACGCGGCAACTTTTCTCATAGCATTTCAATCTGTTTTAATTTCGTGTTGCGCTAATTTATTCTTTCTTTGACCGAGCAGCTCTCATCTTCTCGTGTATAACGTCGCTGTATCGAGATGCGATTTCGACGAAAGCATCAGTGGCGTACAATTATAGGAAATTTTTTAGAATAAATTTATCTTTTATAAATCTGAACGACTATATATGTACGAAAGCTGATGATCGTCTCACGTTTAAGCCGCCGGTGTCCTTTATATATCGAGCGAACGGAATTTGATGAATCCATAATCCCCGGAACCATGAAAATGAGTGACATAAACATCCATAACGTTCAAAGGCACCTGCGTCACTCTCTCTCTCTCTCTCCCTCACGCGCGCCGTTACACAATTAATACCGGCGCTGCAGAATGTCGCTGTATACCCCGCGCTCTCCGTGTATATGTAACTATATACAAGCCTATATTATATAGATATACGCCTGCATAAACTAGCAATGCAAAGATCGCACGCTTCTATATATACCGTTATACATCTTGCACAGTCCCCCTGGAGGCAATATACATATACACGGTATATACGCACACACTCGACGAGTATACAAGTTAATGGACCTGAAGAGATGTATATAGTAGTGGTGATCGGATAGTCTGAAAGAATCATCAAAGTATTATAGACTATACTGACGCGGCCGGTATGAATAAGGTATTATATATAGGAGCGACATGGATCTTGCCATGGTGTATAATATATTTAGAGGGCTTATTGTTATGATACTTTATGAGAGAGGAAGCGCAGATGATGCGTATGTGGGGCTATGAATTTCAAGAGCGAGGAAAGAGAAGTGCACGTAAAAAAGAGCGATGTGGGTACGAGGTATCAGTTGCTGGTCCATGCACCAGCTGGTATAGGCTATACCAGCCCCGAATGAACACTTAAATTCCGCGAATGAACAAGTTTGTCATCGGCGCTTTATGGGGGACTAGTTTTTTTTCGAATTTCTTTGGTTGATGGGTTTAGTTTTAGGTCGTCATAGCTGTAGGTGTTGTCTTTGTAAGTGTTATAAAGAAAATTTTGCGGAAAGTTGAGCATTTTACGAGGTAACAATTTGTAAGACGCGATAGTTTTTAAATTTTAATTTTAGAATATTTTGAAGGTCTGGCTCAGAAGATCAAAGTCTGAAAGGGTCGTAATTAATGACTTCTTTGTGGACTAATAATTGAAGAACTTGAAAGAACTTACCTCGGCTCTCATTAAAACATAAATTATGAAAAATTTAATTACCCAAGCGTTAATAATCGAGAAATGGTAATTATAGAACCGTAAAATAATAAAAACTGCCCCGCAATCGAATCCCAGGACAAAAAGTGGAAAAATTCACTATGAACGTAAATTAAATTAGGCTCTTTTCACCGCTAATAGAAATTCCTTCGAGAGGGTCGAGAGCTGCAGCAACTTTAATGAAACTAGGCGGCGCATTTATGAAGTTAAGCTCGCACTCTTTTTTCCGCGAAAAAGGGAGCGAGAAGTTAAAAAACTGCGCGGGGGAACGTCATACAAAAAAAGAGAAGGGCTAAACAAAACAAAAAAAAAGGAGGCGACGGGAAAAAGAAGGGACAGACGAAGGAGGATGAAAAAAAGCAGGACGATACTAGCAGCTCGCGCCTATTATGATGGAGCATGATTAATCTCACGCGATGTGCCGCTTTCCTCCTTTATTTAATCTCGCGCGAGTCCTGCGTCGTCATTACTCCGAAGGGAAGAGAAGAAGCCGGCGCTTTTCCTTCAAGTGAAAAGCAGAGGCGAAAGCGAAAGTAGCCGAGAGAGATAAAACCTTTGTGTGCGATAAGAGCCTTCAAGGAGCTGCGCGAACGCATAATATACCTTATCGCAATATGCGGTACAGCGCGCGGGAAATATGAATTTTGTAAAAGAGCGCACGGCCTAGATGGTAATCTTTAATTACGAAGAGATGGTAAAATTCATTTTAACGTCTTTATGAACTCTTCCTGGGCAGAATACAAGGGACGTTAAAAAGTAAGCTATTTTAGAGAATTTAATTTACATATACCTGATTATGTTCGCTGTTAAAATGATTTATGCCTGGGGGATGGAACATAGTATTTATTATTTGCATAAAAGTAATAAAACAATGAACAAAATGGTTTTGGGTTTATTATTCGCGTTTTAATGTATAAAATTCTATGAGTGATAACCAGTGTATACTGAAACGTGAACAAATATATATGCATATAAACGTCAATAAGTGCATATCTTATCGTTAATATCGCTTTCTACGGTTAATCTACGGCGATCGAAAATACAAATTTACAATTTCGAATATTTTAAATTCATGGAGAAACATAACTATATAGCGTATACCTATATAGATATCATTTAAAACGGCAAAGCATAAATATTTAACAGCGCTATTATACTTCTAATGGCAACACTTTGAGCTTCTAGTGAATTATACTTCTGAGTAGATATTTATGAAGCTTCTTTATATGAAGAAAACTTTATTTCATTTCTCTAACTGCAGGATTAAGAAAAATAGTTGTTCATTACTTCCAAAAATAATTTTACAATGCAAATTACACGTTAGGTAATACGAGATGAAATATATGCGGTGTCGAAAATAAAAGAAGCAAACGATGTGCTAATTATAATAGATCGTATTGAGGTGCAAGTTATACGAATAAAACTTCATCAACCAGTCAACATTTTCAAAAAAGATAAAAGAATTTTATAAAAATACGAATGTTTTTTATGAGTATAATATCCTACGACATATTTCGCTAAATTATTTACATGACAATTGCTAATCGATAGAATACGTACCTAAAGTATTAAAAAACAAAAAATAAGTTAATTTCACTCTAGACAAATATTAAAAGTAGACAACATACAGACTTTAATTGTAAAAAAAATGACGATGCATTGATCTAGTATCTCAAGATAGCAAACTATCATAAATACATTTCCTAAACTTTCTGCAAAATTTTCTCTATATATAGAAAAAAATTGATTAAATAAAAATACACAAACAACATCACGAGAAATAAACAACCTTCGTACCCGCCTATTTCTCAGAACTGCCTTCATCACTCATTAATCAAACTGCGCCTTTATAATCGTCATAAAATTCAACAATCAAAACGAAGGCTGATGCCATTCTCAGCACGTGACGACGACAGCTCGATGTAAATACGGTCCTTGGCATCCCTCGCGTAGTCCAGGCCAAAGAACGGCCTTGATCCTGGTGCCGTTGGGGTTGGGCGAGGAGTGATGCCTAGCGTGCACTTCGCGTCGGAACTCGACGCCCTGGGCGACGTCGAGAACGAGCGGTGTGGTACGTGCCAGACAGGCCCAAGCCAATCGCGAACACGACAGCGCGTACTTCTTCACTTCTGTACTGTTCCTGCGATTTCATTTAGGTTAATTAATTAATAAATTCATGTGGAATGTTTCGTATTTTCAGAGACTTGAACAACAATTCACTTTAAACAACAAAGGACCTAATTCGGCAGCTTTATGTACAGGGTTCAGTACTTAATTCGTTGAAAGCATTAATGTGTTATGACGTGTACTCGGCATTAAATGTTCCATACATTTGGCGCTACAGTGGACACGCACTGTTTGAGCTTACGCGCTGAAACAGCTATAGCAGCGTGTGATCGTGCATTAAACTGCTTGCGTTCCCGCGCTTTATTACCATATACATCAATTTAAACAACTTTCGCGTATTCCGTTCCATTGCATATATCCCGTAATTTTATTAGCTTTAATCAAAATGCAAATGCTATACGTCATAAAAGCGCGGAAAGACTAAATCTAAAAATAAGACGCAACCCCCCTGAGATATAAAACAGAGTATATACTGCACTTTGGTAGAAAAATAAAACTCCTTGTATATATATATATACCTGAGACATGGGAAATCGTGGAGCGTGCGTTCAAGCTGGCTGGTGACCTGATGGGCGACTTCTCTAGCTCCAGATTGTGCCCCGACGGTAGCCAGCTGGCGGCGAATGCAGTCTTCGAGGTCCGACGGTGCGGATGCCTGTGACTGAGAGTTACCGCCGTTTAAGACTTTCAAGGCTTCGATGCGACGTGAGGCTTGAAGGATTCCAGCCAAACGCCAGGACAACTGTAATATTCAATGAAAATTTTCAATGTGTCTTTTGCGAAACTTGCTTTCGAATCTTTTGTCTTTTTTGGATAAGTTTTTAGGAAAATATGTCGATACTGACTTGAATACATTTTATGTATATTACTGATATATTTTTATAAAAGTTACATCTAACTTTGACGATTGATTTTAAACGCAAAAATCGTAAATTTTTATGTCCGATTGTAAAATACGATATTTTCTTCTACGATCCAGTATTTAAATTAACCTTTTCACGATTCATGAAAAGTTATGCTCGTATTAACGATTAATGCAAGTTCGGAGTACATCAATGCTTTAACAGGCCATTAAACGATACTGCAGTATTAAGCGCACAAGTCTTGTTTGCATATAAATGATTAATCGCAGCAGCGGTATCCTTATACAATAAACTACTTGAAAACAAATACAAAATAGCCAAACAACTCTTTCAGTTGTCATAGTAAAAAGGAGTTATTTATTTTACCTGGTGCAATCGTATAATTCTTCGTATCGGATTATTCAAAACCGTCATCTTTGAATTTATTGCATCTCAGAACGATCCCGATTCGAGCAATAAATGGAAACATCAATCGTCAAGTTACGATATAGATATGCCTGGATATCAAACTTCGAAACTCGTGAGCATCGAGCAGTTGCAGATAGTAACTTTACTATCCTAATAACTTATAACAAAAGCGCCGGTATAGATAATTTTAAAAAAAAATCGACTTTCGGAAATCGACTGCTCGATTCCGTTTCTCCGAACACGGCTTTGTATAAAAAAAAGTTGTATCGTCCGCGAAACTTTACGAACTGAATCTTCCTTCCTTTATACGACTCTTTGCCGTTCGAGAGAGAGAGAGAGGGGGGGGGGGAAGAAGCGAGTCTGCCATCGATTCGTTAACTCGGAATTTCGCTATACCCCAGGCGGCCATAACTAACGCTCGCGGGGTTTCGCCTCCGCTCTCTATCCAACACGTGTTGAGGTGCATTTTACAATCGATCGCAGTGCTGTATGTACAATCGCAGACGTGCACCGATGCATGTATAGTACGAAAGCGTCTCCATCTTCAATTTCTTTGAAAGCCTTCTGAAAAATACAGATTGCCGAGTCTTTCTCTCTCGCTCTGTACGTTGCCTCGTATACCGGCGCGTTCGAGGATTGCCTCGGTTTTTACGATATAATGGAGCGGAGCTTGGCTTTCGCTCTGTACTTATATCATTTTGTTTTGTTTCCAAGTTATCAGGAAACTGTCGTATACCGACGATACAAGTGCAGTTTTGTTGGCGCTATACTACCGTTGTAAAGTTCGAGGTGAACTAGAGAGCTGTTCTGTTTCAGATAAACTTCTGCTTGATTGAGATACGATAGAACGTATATGTTAGATGGAGATATGAAACGATTCATTCAATTTTAAATTAGTAAAATAGAAAAATGCATTTTTGTCATTCTATATAAAGTTAAAAAAAACGTATTCATGCAAATTAGCATTACTGCGGGCTAATGTAATAATTGATCAAGGCTTTAAAAATACAGAAATAATAGCTATTTTTCTACTCTTCACGCGCGGCCAACCCAAGACGCACATTGTACAGCATCCTCTTAAATAAACCCTATCGATTCGTGATACATAAACTTTTCTCGGAAAAAAATTAGACTTCCCCGCGGAATAAAAGAGGGAAATCCCTCTCAGTTACAATGCAAATCGGCTTCTCTCTTCTCTCGTTTTCATAAGAAACGATCGAGATCCATTTGAGGAACTGCTTATTCAACGATACATCGCTGTACTTCCTCTCGCGAATAAATTACATCGAAGCTCAAGACCTGCCGATGTTGCAGAAGCCGAAGCCTTTAAAAGGAGCGTATATAGCCCCCTGCCCCCTGGATGAAAATAAACCCTTTCGAATCCTCCCCGGCAATCGGCAGAAAGTATATATTCACGAAGAGAAAGAGAGAGTCGAACGCGCTGTACACCTTTCGACTGTCGATACACTTATTTTAGCTCATCGATTTTACAGAGAACAAAAGGTCGCTCCGCGCGTGTGCATATGTATACGTATGCAAAATAGCAGTTCTCCTCCTGCGCGCCCTTTGCGCGTCCTTCTGCTGCTATGTCATTTTGCAATATAGAGTGTGAGAGGAGGTTGTCCGGGGAAAAAGTGCCGGAATTATTATGATTGCGCACGAGCATGAAATACACACGTGCGCGCTAGACTCGAACGCAGAGCACGTCAAGGACGATGATTTTGCCCCGGTGGTGGTATACGATATGAATGCTTTTTTTGCTGCCAGAAATTGATTTTCTTATATATATTATACTCTTCTCGTTTGTCATGTTCGGTATAGAAGTTGTGTCTTTACCGAAATTCATCGAATTCACGCGCTATCCTTATACGGTTTACTCAAGAAAGTAGGATAGGTTTGAACTTTGTTTATTTGAGATAGGTATTACTATCGGGGACGAGTTTTCCGCAGCTTGAGACCTAAAGTGCCAGTATGCTACTGCGACTGGAACGAGTGTTTGTCGAAGGTCTGCTTTTAGTAGACTGTATATGTGTGTGTGTGTGTGTGTGTGTATTACACACTTTCTATAAAGGGTCTGTATAAAACAAGTTCTGAGAGACGCGAAGGAAAAGTACGAGTCACAAAGCTGCGAGATAAAGATGGGATTAAAGAGTGTTATTCCGAGAGATGGGACGTATTTTTCTTCTGTTGCTTACAATACTCTTGTTCTACTATCATGAATTTGTTTTTTTGAAAAATTTCAATTAGTTTTGTAGAAAATATTTATCCTAAATGAGATAGATAGTACGTGCTATATTATCTGGAATTTTGTAAGCGAGGCAGGCTAAAATATATTTTCGGCTTCATTATCCCTCCGAAAATGACTAGCTATACACGGTACTACGTAATCTGCCATGCTTGTTAATTACACATAATCAAAAGCTTGTTTTTTTTTCTTTTTAATAGAACTTTTGTAAATTATTCAAAGTTTTAAGAACAAATTTTAAAAATATCTTGCACTTACGACAACGATGGAATATAAAATCTTGGCTTTCAACTCTGGCGCGTCTTTTAGTGGCTCTAAGCTGTCCAACGCATCCAAAGTGTGAAGATTCGCTTGGGAATACAGAACGGCGTATCGTTCGCGAAGTCGTTCCACTGCGACATCCGGACATGCGAGACCTTGAAGCGTCTCACCCTGAGTCGCCCCACGATTAGGTTCTGGCGTCGGACTACAGCTTTCGTCCGTGTGGTAGCCGGCACTACTCGATGACTCTTCCTCTTCTTCCTCTTCCTCATCGTACTCGCCCACAGTTGAAGTGTTGTTTGGATCCTGGCGATAGAAAAACATTTTTTTTCATTCGTATTCGAATCTGCAACTTATTTTTGCGCGAAACAGTATTACGTATATTAAAAGTATCGATTGTGAATGAAAAAAACCTTCGGTCAATAAGAAATTCACTATAGAAGCGAAATTGAAAATTGTTTTTTTTTGTTCCTAGCAAGCAATCTCGACAGCTCAATCCAGCCATACAAAGCCAAGATCGTAGCGCACACACAGCTCAGCAGACATTAACCCAATAACAAATATGAAGCCGAGGCGCTTAATGTCGCGTTACAAGGCAAAATCTGATTCTATCAGTATAGGGGCTGACGCTCAGGCAACGAGTGAGCTATTAATTTCGACGGCAACGGCTTATGTACCGAACTCATCAGGAGTAAATCGATGTTGAAGCAGAGGCGACGACATCGGAATTTGAATCGACTGCGCTCAGCAATTTCGCCTTTGCAAATGTGAGACGAAATGCTCGCGAATCTATATGTAGGGTCGCGTTTGTATTTGCGATTGCTGGGAATCCAAAAGGGACGACGATGATGCCTTGGCGGTAATTCCGATCTGACGGAGAAGACGTTTGTGTATTAGACCATATCTATACGGATGTGAACCGGCTGCTTCTGAAGAATTCGATTATCGAATTACCCTTTGAGTAATTACGCGAAAACTTACCTTGCGGAGTGAATAATGGAAACGTACCAGTGTAATAATTCATGGGAGACCGACAAATGCGGAAATGTTTAATCGAAGGATTGATTTTGTATCCGCGCACGTGTGCAATATACTGTCGTAACAGTTTGCGAAGATGTAATAATATGTTGAAATTAATATACAAAAATTTAGAATCTTCACTCGAGTTTGAATTATTAATTTTATTCCACGTCTCTTGTCTTATAAAGAAGCTTTTCCCAAGAAAAAAAAGCACGACT
>UCQR01000477.1:24040-35075 GCA_900474235.1 Cecidostiba semifascia
TCCATTGCTCCCCGCAAAAAAAGGTCAACCCATCGGCATTTTAATAAACTCTGACAATCCTCGAATCGCATTCCTAGACACCCGCAAACTCAGCAAAAAAAAAGAAGAAAAATCGAGGACGAACTCTCCGCAGTCGAGTCACCTTTTTTTTTGCGCTGGCTGGAAACTCGAAGCTCGCGCTTACGGCACTTTTTCTCCTCTCGCTCGTCGTGCCGGGGAAAACTTGCGGCTTCTTCTTATTCTCTGACTCTCGAGCGTTACTCATTTTACGCAGTTGAGAGAAAGTCTCTTCTGGACGCCAGGGGAAATCCGACGCGCGCGCAAAGCGTGAATTTGTCGTTGGACGAGAGAGAGAGAGAGAGCAGCGAAAATGCAGATTATTTGTCTTGGTTCCCGACCTCCTCGTCTGGCTAGTACCGGGATTATACTACTTAGGTCGACGAAGGGAGGGACGGTGATGAGTTAGTGGATGAATCGATGGTGCAGTCTGGTCCATCAGTTTTTTTTTCTTGAATTTTCGTTATAGACAATAATTTTAAAACGATTTTTTAAAAGTAAATTACGTGTTATATACAGAAAATTCAGTTTCAACTTTATCTATTTAAATTCAAATTCTGTCTTTCAGTAAAGAAGCTCGTTCATAAAAAATGCAATACCCAGCGTTTGACCCTCGACGCAGACAGTGCGGTCGGCGCATCCTTAAAACGTTGCTTAAAATTCTCGACTTCTTTAGAAGTCATCATCACACCTCTCGTACTTATACACGCATAAATGCACACACAACAGGGCGTAGATTTTTCTCCGCTTGCAAGCGTCAAACTTTTATTTAGACTTTCAGATATAACGAAAGGGCTTTAGAGTTTAATTTATGGAGCTGCGCGAGTTTTTATCACGTTTCATCGAACGCCGATTCCTGCGTAAAATGATTTATGAAATATTGCTCTGATGCGCACGCGTCGAGTGATGGCTCTCTTTTTGCCTTCGCTAAATTGATCGGGTTTTAATAATGCAGTTTCGTTTTTATACGGTTGGAAAATTATATCTAAAAAAATGCTAAATTATACTCTCTTACAACGTAAAAAGTAATGTAATCCCAGCTCTTCAAATTAAACATGAAAAATACAGTCAACAAGTTACAAACTCCCCATCGTACCAATTAATTCAAGTTCTTGACCAACGAGACTAGTTTCTCCTGTACGACTCTTCCTCCAAACAGCAGAAAAACCTCTACACAGCCAATAACTAATTCCACTCTGCAGTAGCATCAATTTTTTTTCTCTCTCTCTCTCTTTCTCTCTATCTCTCTCTCTCTCTCTCTTTCTCTCCAACCTGCAAAGCTAATCGCTCGATAAAAGCGCACGTACATTCCGGCTCATCCGGCGGGCTCCTCGTGAATCACGTAGCTACCTCTCGCAAAACTGGAATTCCTCGGGCTGCGACTTTTTTTTCCCCCGCCGCCGCAAGAAAACCGCGCTCGTAATCGTCCGCCGACGTTTTACGCCTCGTAAAGTCGCGTGTGCGTGCTTGGGAGTATAAGAAAGACCGGCGCTGATCGATTCTCGCCGCGTTAACAAGCGCCGCGTAATTTAGTGTAGCCCTTGAGTGTATAGCGTTGTTTCATGTCTCTCTCTCTCCCTTTTGGTATAGCGTATAGGGTTGATGCCCTCGCGTAGAAAGTTTTTGCGGTAGGGGTTTTATGCGTTGGCTTGCGGATTTTCGTCCTCGAGCCCGCCTCGTTTCATTATACCGCGTCGCTGATTTTCATCCTCTACGGTGCGCAGGGAAACTTTTATCGCACAGCCCGGGAGATTCAATCGCAGCGAATGGGTTTTCCAGATTTTCGTTTAAACGCTTTTGAATTTTTAAATCTTCCGAAATTTTAATCGGTTCTGGTGTGTGATATACGTGTTACGGTAGAAGAGAGAGAATTTCCGAATCGCCGCGAGTTATCAATTTATACGCGCATCGAAGTTTCCATACGTGTATTATTGGGGCCGGCTAATTTCGGGGGGAAACTCGTTAAACCACGCTACATTTATTCTCGACTAATAATTTTCAGCAAACTCGCGTTACTCGAGTAATAACAAAGTTCAACTTACTCCTGCAGTCGCCATAAAATTAAATTTAGAGATTAAAATTTTAACTCCTCGAGGGTTTACGTTCTTTTTTAAATTTTATAGAACAAAATCCACCTATCGTCGCCAGCCAGAGACTAACAGAGAGTCGGAAATTTGAAGCAGTGGGGCCAGTACAAAACTATTCTGTTTCACGGCTAAACAGGACTTATTCAACATCCATATATGCGGTATCTATATCATTATACTCACCAAAGTACTGTCTCCTCCATTCATAAGTTGCAGTGCCATAGCGCATCCTCTGGAGAATAGCAACAATCTTGCCGCAAGACTCGGTGTATTCTTCGACTCGCTGGCCGCATTCTCCTTCTGATGATGCGTTCCAGCTTCGCACTTTCTCAGGGCCGTCCACTGTCTCAACGCCTCCTTGTCCTGCTCGACCCTTGCCTTCAGCTCCACCAGCAGCCTGTCCAACTCCTCGTCTCTCGTTCTCTCCAAAGTGTTCAGCAAGCTTTGGTTGTCGATCAGACGCTGCTGTACCTCGCTGTACTTCAGTCCGAGAAGACGCTGGTGCGACGCCGCTTGTACTCCTTGATCCCCTGGGATAAGAATTAAAGGATTTGATTGCGGTACGCCGAGCGATTTTTCGAGAGAAAGGTCGCGCACGCTACAGAGTGCACTTTTTCAAAGTAGAGGCGGTGCTCCGTTAGATCGGGTAATTGCATCCGAGCTCTCGCGCATTCCTTCGGTGGTATATTTGAATTCGTTGGGAAGAGGCCGGTGATCCAATTCTGATGCTATAACGTTATATATCTTATGCATTCGCGAATACGCTCATGGAGTAATACTTTTTCTTGGAAATCTACTACTATTATACGTTTTATAGCTTATAGAGCGTTTTCATGAAGTTCGAACGAACTTGGCTGACCTCCTCTCTATCGCGCAAAATGAAATTAGTTGTCGAACGCGTTTTATTCAGATTACACGCTCGATACACACCGGGCAAAGCGCATTCTTGCTTTGAAGCGCGGCTCTCGGGATAGCATCGTGTCGATGCGCTACAGTTGCGTCTAAAGTGGCATACTTGCTCTCGACTGATAACTTTGTCACTTGTATATTTGCAGGTCAATGTAGAATCGGTCTCTTCGGATACTTCCGCGCGCGTGTTGGAATTTTTTCTTGCTGCCTCGGAACTAGTAACGGTGAATATTCACTCCAAAAAAGATTTCAACAATTACTTATAACTGAGTAGCTATATAGTGAATATTCGCTCCGTAAGTGTGAACTTCCAGCCTCAAAGATTTAGACTCGAGATAAAAGAAACTTCTCAGTATCGCGTGATTCGTTTGAAGGACCAGCATGCATTCCCAAAATAATCCCCTCTGAGCAATCGCGATTCCATTCGAAACTCTCCTGCAGCGTCGGAAAGGCACCTACAGCAAAGCTGCCCGCATCCGAGGAAACTTGTCGCAATCTCCGATCTCTCTCTCTCTCTCTCTCACTCTCAGCCGACGCAACTTCGTCTATTGAGCCTCAGATATCCAATACCGCACTCTATACACGATCCGCTACTACTATATACTACTCACCTTTGTGGAGTCCCGCGTGCTTGCCGAGGCTCTCGATCTTGTGGAGGGCGAGCTTGTACGCCTCGGCGCGCATCTCCAGCTGCTCTTTAAGCGCCACCGGCAACGGCACGAGATTCGATGTGCTGCAACTGCTCGGCGATACGGACTCGCCGGCGGAGGAGGAGGAGCTACCGCAAGGTTTGTTGGCCGGTACCAGTCCGTGTTTGCCAAGACCCTCGACTGCCCTCTCCAGGGCACGTCGCCTTGAGATCAGGGCGGTTCGTGCGCTCGGAGCTGCCCTGCTTATTCCGGGTTACAAGAGAATTGCGGTTATATTGGCTGCCGTGTCGCTTGTGACTTTGAGGCTTTGGTTTGAACCCTTGATTTTTTAGGGGGTATCGCGGTGCCGTTTTTACCGGCAGAGTTGTAATCTGTCGATATCAGGGTAACAAAGTGATTTTGATTTACGAAAAGACAGTGCGCTGTCCTAGTTTTTCTTAAAAAAGTTTCAGTCAATAATATTATATTATTGCGTCGAGAAATTCAAATTTTCATGATTCGATACCACACCCCCTATATGGATTTTCTTAAAGCCTCTCGATATGCAGCTAATCCCCGAGGGACACGAGCAAAGAAACAAACAGCCATATACACTCGGCATACCTGTTAAGAGCTGACAAGAGCCTGGCCCAGGCTCTCAGATGAAAGTGATCCTGTGTGTTGGACAGCAGACCGACGACCTTCCAGAGTAGCTGCTCGAGCCTGAGCACCTGAGCGTCGCGCACCCCAAGCTCCAGCAGTCTCGCGTACAGTGCCTCCAGTAGTACGAGACTATGGGGCAGCGTCTCGATTAGCAAGTCGATCGGGATGTCCGGCAGAGCTGCTCTAAGCGTGTACTGTGGCAGCCGCATGAGGAAACCTGCCGCCTCCCGGTATTGGCGACCCTCGTAGAGACGTAGTAGCCTGTGCGAATATCGAAGTGCTCTTGTAAGGTGTGCTGACTTAACGGCGCTTGATTGGAAATGTTTTGGGAAGGGGAGGAGTATATGTGTGTGCAGCTTGGTGTTTGGCGCGAATTGGTAAACTTTGCTCTGATCGGTCGGTGTAGTGTTTTGCTCTCGTGCGGCTGATGAACGGGGGAGATGCATTATGTTGTAATGTCACGATTATGATGGGCTCTAGTTTCGACGGCTTTGGCTATAGGCCGAAGTTTGCTTATTGAAATCTGTATTTATACAGCTCGTGATCCGTAATATCACGTGTTTTCTAATCACCTTCGCTGTGATCGCGAAGCTTATCTTTTCGAGCTTTCCAAAAGTAGGGTGCATAAACGTTTATCATCATCTTCGTGCATAAATCTTGGAAAGTTATATAATGCTTCTGAAATGACCGATTACGCTCTTGCATGTTTGGGCGAATGAATATAATTGCATTTTAAATTGAAGCTTTCAGCGTAGAAAGAAAAGCATCAACTGAAAATACACCCTGTACTTAACGAGTTTGCTAACTGATCCTTATTCCTCAACGTAGTCATGCAAATATACTATCATTCAAAGCTGGGCGATCTTTCGCATATCAAAGTCATGAAAAATTAGCGGCTTCCGTTTACGAAAAATAAAATTACAATCATAATCGAATGTCTCACCTTCTGAGGGCCATCCTGGGGTTCGAGCCCTCATCCTCACCAACGCCACCAGCGAATCCGACATGGAACTGTGATCCCGGTACCCAGACAAGTCTCTGGATCGCGTTACGTGGTCTCTCCGGCCTGATCCGCTCGCACGAGTTCAGACTCACGAGCGGCGCCGTTCGCCTGCTCATTTTCTCGTCACTTGCTTCTCGCTTTGTTGCCTCCTGTGTCTGTATACTCTCTTCCTTTCGATTCTCTCTCACTCCGCCCTTTCGCTCGATCTCCCCCCTTTTAAGGAGAGATCGTTGCTACCGTGAAAACCTGAAATTTCAAGAGAGAGAATGTTTATATGTATACTTTGGTGATGGACTCGATCGCACCTGTGGTTTTTCAATTGGTAGGTGTAATTGCAATTTTTGCTTTTCTTAATTTCGTCCCGAGAGAGGACTACCGGAGAATTTTAATGATATGAAAGTCGAACGGTTTTATAAGTGGTATATGGCAGCGTAATAGACGTCGATTTTGAATTAATCAACCGCTAATCGATTCAGCGATCTTATGCAAATATGTATCCTAAGCTTCGAGTCATACGACTGTCAGATTTGGAGTATTAATAACGACTTCCTTAAAACGTCAATCATAACCGCTCGAGCAAATCGAGACAAATCGACGGACGCGACGAAACTCGACACCAAAGACCTCCTTTATAGAAAGATACGTTAGATACATACCCCCGAGCTATTCGCAAATACACGTAGTACGACACGTGCTTATAGCATCTTATAAATCTCACTGAACTGCATTTAGACCCGATGAACAAGGCAAAAGCCGAGCGCAACTCACGCCGTATATAACTCTTCTGCGTCGTCTTTTCCAACTTTCCTCGCATCTCCTTATATCAACCACCGGCGCGCAAAAAGGCCATCATTCCCCGCGCGAGAGTCGCGCGACTTCCTTCTTTTTTCTCCTATATACGCGCGTCTCCTTATTCTCGTTTTCAGCCGGCCTACTGCTCCGGGGCCTCGGCCCACTTACTTTTTCTTCTCTCGATCTTCGCGGCGCGAAATTATTCGCACGACGCGGAACGGCCCTTTTTTTCGATCGCGTGCGCTCTGAGTTGTATGCGTTGATCGTCGTTTTTTTCGCCTAAGAAAGAGAGGCTCTCTGTGTGTAACTGTATAAAGATACTTTCTTTTGCGTGGCTGCTTATGTGTACAAAATTGTCAGCTGTGCTAGAGGTTGAATATTGTATTTGCCGTGTAGGTATATGTACAAAGTTAAAATGTTGGCTTGACATAGTTTTCTAAATTGATGAAAGTAAGCGATGACAGCTTTCGTTTTCGAGAATTATAGGCCAGTCTATGCAGTAGCAAACAATAAAGTCAACAGCGAAAAGTGAACGATGTAATCGTTAAAGGCGGGAAAAACAATTTCGATTCAGGGAAAAATTACTTCCCGACTGGCAGTCTCGTCTATATTTATGTAAAGTCCCGCTTAATTATGCAAATCTAAGTTCTATGTAACATCTTGTTTCTCGCCATCGCTTTCACGATAAAACGAGTTTTTCCTCTTTCACTGATCGATCTAATTTGTATGGACTTTTTGCTCGTATAATATCGACGATCGAGTGAAAGACTGTACTGGCAAGTGTACATTTGCATTTTACGATAAGAACAAACGGATATATCTATTTAAACCCTGTGTTTTTTGGCGCAGTCAATCATGACACCTCGTGGAAAAGGCAGAGTATAACGTAATCGCTAAATCATCAAGACTAATTTTAAATTCCGGCAAAGGTGTAAAATTTGTATTCCTCGTCGCACACGGTTAACAAAAAATATATACGTCTCCATAAACACACTTTAAAAAATACCAGCACGATAGATCCCACGACTCGCCTCGGCAAATCCGATAAGTATAGATCTATTGCGAAACATAACAGTCGGTAGCGGAGGAAACCGAAAAACCGTATCCCGGCTTTTACGAGAGACGAGCCTCGCGCCGAGAGATCTCCTAAATTCTCCGACGGCGTTCCGGCGATTTGCATGAATCGAAATACAGGTTCTCGGAGAGAGAGAGAGAGAGAGAGAGAGAGACGCTCCCATCGCTCACTGCGACTAGGAATATATATCTTGAATCAGCGATAAGGATGTATGCTTCCTTTTTTTCGCGTACGGCTGTAATTTTCTGTTCCGATGGGTTTTAGAGAGAAAGAGAGTCGGGGTCAGTGAACTCGGAGAAGAGGATGATGTGTATTAGCGGTGTCCGGTGCGAGGATTTAGGAGGAAATAAATTTGGAAAGTTGCGAGTCTGTTTGTTTTGGTTTTTATGGCAGTGAGAGCTGCTGGGAAGTGTCCTCTTTGCATACGTTGATCTGCTTCATTAAAATTTGGAGATAATATTGCATATTTATTAATCAATATTGAGAGGAGAGTTTCGTTCATTCAATGTAACCACATCTGTATATTTCAGCGAATTAATATTTGTAGAGGTTACCAAACTTATTTGGCTCAAACAAACTCTTCCATCATACGTTCAATAGACCAAGATAAATATTATTTTCACGGCATCTAAAACCCAAGAGATTCACATCACAAGCTACGTACATCATGATAGTACAACTGTAAATAAAACACGTCGTTAAGCAAACACACGCACATCAGTATAGCGTCACCCGGAAAAGAAACCGTTTCAAAACAATAGTACACCATTTCCTAAATCCAAATCTCTGTACTCATCCGAGGAATGCCGCGTGAAAACTCATCTTTTCGTCACATTAACCCAAAGAAAGAGCTGTGCGCACATAGTGAACCTCTGCAAAAAAACTGACGTCCCGGAATTCCAGTGCTCTCAACGCACTTTCCCATTCGGACGACATCCTTCCGCGCGTCTCATTACTTCCGCGCCATATTCCCAGGCGCATAATCAAACAAGGTTATCCGAGAGTTACCTCCGCGTCACACAAACTGAATAATATGAGCTTCATTCTCACACCGGCAGATTTCAATCGTCGGCTTCTGCTGCTGCTGCTGCTGCTGCTGCTGCTTCAGACGAAAGTCAAGGCAATGCCCAAACTCGGCACGCGCTGTGTATATATAGTTGCTTCCTATTATGCGCGTCGTTGTATCGCAGCGGTGCATCTCTCGAGTTTCCTAGCGCCGGCTTTAATTTACATTAATTAGACGGCATGCCCGATTCGCCGGAGAGTTTCCATAGAGTATAAACTGTGGCTCTATGATGTGCGTGCAACTGGCGAAAGCGTCTTAAGGGTCTTTTTTATTAAGGAAGGAAGTTGGACGAGATGGATGGATTAAAGATTCTTGACGATTATAAATTTGATCAGATCTACTAAAAGCCCAAATTAAAGGCTAATATACATTGGTTCTTTAGAACTTCTGTCTCTAGATCATCGGATAAACTCGAATCTCTTTGATTTATTCACACGCCTCCTCGAAAAGCCCTCCAAAGATAGCGCAAAGCAGAGTAGAGTCTCCGTGACATCCAACGCTAATTACCATGTGAGATTGTATCTCTTGATGTGTCTTCGTGTGTCACTCGAGACAACCGTTTGCTTACTCCCGTAGAATAAGAAGACAGACGACGAAGAGACATACCGCCGGTATAATTGTCGCGCAAGCACCGGAATAATCGGATTTCCACGTTATTCGTCCTTTTGTTTCTTTTGCGCCATGCTTTTTTCTCGAGAGTCGCAAAAGTCGTCGAGAGGAGACACGGAAAAGTGAAGTTTAATCCCCGAGCACTTTGACTTTGCTACTGCTGCTGCTAAGCTGTTACTAAGGAAAGTTTGGGTGTCGCGGAGGAAAAGTTTTGCCGTTCGAATGGCCCTTCAATTTCATATAATTTAGAGTAAAGGATTCGTTGACTCTATAGCAGAGTTTAGATGAAAGCTGGAGGACAATGATAAAAGTGTCTGTCTGTTTTATTTCAGTGATGAATTTAATGTACTAGTAAAGTTTGAATTTTATACAAAATTTAGGAAATTATTTATTATATGTATTACGATTTTTAATTTAAACGATATTTCTTACTTTGAAGATAAACGTAATATGAAAACGTTATATTTTAATTAGTCGGCGCTTATGATCGCGTGCTTCTCACGGATCGATTTTCTATGAATAATAAATTTTAATTTTTCCCTCGGCTATAGTTCTCGCACGAATGCCATAAAGCTCGTTAATCACAAAAAGCCGTTACGCAGCATACACAAAAATTAAAAGAAAAATCAACGCGTTAAATAATACTTCCGCATTATTTTACAACCATCAACCTGACAAGACAATAATGACTCACCTCTCAGTACCACCCAGTGTCTCGGTGCACCTGTGCCTCAACCAGCAGCTCTCCTGGCCATTCCGTCAGTCCAACGGCCTGTGAACCCTTTACAAACTATATACGACCAACACACCAATCAAGCTCGACAAGAAAACAACAAGCGCGCGCGTATCACACTCGTTCTCGAAACTCCGCACAGTCCAACTCCTCCAGAGTCACTGTATACAGAGTCGTCTTCTCTGGAGCCACCGCGGTCGTTAGCACCTGTACCGTACGCGCGCACTCCTAACGGTACAGCCAAGGTACTACCTTCCGCGTTCCTTCCACCTGTGTGTCTGATGCGTTAGATCTGTCTTGCGTGCACCTATAATCTCTCTCTCTCTCTTGATGCTGCAGGTAACAGAAGCGTCGCTGCCGCTTATCCGTCAAGTACTGCGGCCGCGAATATTCGAAGATTGGCGAGTGATGGTAGCCGCACGTGTGAGCGGAGAAAGAGAGGTGGAAGAGAGAGAGAAAGGAGTGGGATGTACCTGCGGTCCAGCCGCTGCTGTATATGGATTATAGCGGTGTAAGCTGCATGTATGATTATTATGCGCCGTTTTAGTCATGAGTGTCGTTTTTTTTGGGTATCTTTTTCTTTTTTTTGAAAATGCGGCGTTTGAAAGTAAGATTCGATTGAGATATGCGGATGCAATTTTGTATCCTATTTCGAGTGGGTGTGTGTGTGTGTGCGTTATTTTACTTGTGTTTTTTTGAATGATAACTGTGCTTGAATTGCATAAGTTATTTTGAATATTGAATATACTTAGAAATTACGTCGTGTGTCAGAAGTGAAAGAGACTACATGAAAAGTTGCAGATAGATTGGAAAAATTGACACGTGGAACGTATAACTGCGTTTTGCGAATGACAATATTAAGGGAAATTTCGAACCGCGCGATATGCTATTAATGTATTACAAGTATTAACTCCATTAACTGTGTTAATGGCAATAATTTAGTATTGAAATAATATATTCGTCAATTTATCACAGCTGCGCTCATTTTAGAGTAAAATCGTCAACAACACGAAAATAATCCCTACATACGCAAACGAGCGAATAATTTCGAACATCTTTATCAGTCCACGTGAATTCAATCAATTGACGTGCAAACGCCTCGAGTAAGATGATTCATACACGTGTCACTCGTGGAACACTTTTTTCCAATTTAAAGCAACAGCTACACATAAGAACTTGGCGTTAAATTGTATAAACTTAATTGCGGCTCGTTAACCGAATCGTACCAAATCGTAATTGACAAGAATTAATTCCGAAATATGTGGTACGTTTTCGAGTGAAGGCGAGCGGACGGTCGCAAAAATGAGAGAGAGAGAGACTGCAAAAGGAGGAAGGAAGAAGGAGAGAAAGCCTTTCGGAGATAATGACTGTTCTCCGAGCAAACGCGAACCTGTTTGGACACACACACACAC
>UCQR01000478.1:0-21178 GCA_900474235.1 Cecidostiba semifascia
CCAAAAATCTAGCGCGGTGGCAGCACCTGACGGTGCTGTAACCGCCATCTTGAGCAGCGCTCTCCCGCTTACTTCGGCCGGTTCGCCCGGCAGTCGAAAGACAACCTTAACCGCGTGCGGAGCTCCCTCGCAACTCTTAACGTCCATCGGACACCGTGCATACTTTACACATCATTCTATCTTGCTGATAACTAACAGCGTGCCTGCGTGCACTTTATCAATCATTCGTTTTGTTCTCGATTCTAACATTAATTCAGTGTGTCTGAGAGTGCAAATCTTGTCGTGTATCAATCATCAAAAGCACGTGTGTGCATGTATCGTGCGCGCGTTTCATTGTTCTTCGCGACGTCACATCGCGATTAGATTTAACTTGTTCATTTTTGTAATCAATCTCCAGTGTATTTGTGTTTAATAAAAAGGGTTTTTTATGCCGTTTGGCTTTTTCCCTATAAGGTCAGTGTTTTATTATATCGCCTAATTTACAAACAATTCTCGAGTCATATCAAATTAAGAAATTAACGAATTTCTCTAAACAAGGCTCTTTGTGCCTCCCACAAAGAGGCCAAGATTATTCAGCGCGATAAACATAACCTTCAATCTTTAATTGTTGTACAACACCTATATACACTAAAATGAAATGAATATTCTTTTTCAAAGTTAAATTATGAAAATATGCTACACTTGATGATCTAAAAAAACAAGTAAATCGAGTTGCATGTAAGTTTTACCAACTCAAAATGCCAGAACGAATTGAAATATGTAAGTGAAAAAGTCCTATAAGTGTACTACAAATTGAAATATATGTAAATGAAATAATGGATTTAATTTTTATTCAATTATATAATATTCATTATAAATTTTAGCTGTGATTCCTCAAGACTTGAGACATGAAGAAACAATTGTACAAATTGCTGAAGCACTGGACAATTTAAATTTTGCTGTTGACCACATTTTTAATTCCATAAATGAAAGGGTTTCTGAAAACAATAAAAGGTATTCAACATTTCTTTTTTTTTCTTCAATTTTCACTAAATTATTATTTATTTATGATTTATTTTTATAGACTTGGAATAATACAAACCAGAGCTACGAAATTAAAGAGTCGACTCGACTACCTTCAAACTAATCTGAAGTTGAAAGCTGTAAAGATGTATTCTGCAGCAAAATATCCTGCAAATCATACTTATAAAGAATACAAATTAGCTGTGCAACCAAAAACAAGAAAAGAAATTCTGAATAATATTATTTACAAAAGTCCTGTTCCAATATTGGATAAATTTGATACATCGTTGATCACCAACAGCCAAGTGGAAAATGGCCAATATGCAAGTAACTTGAATATGCAAGAAAAGCTCCAGTTTTATTATGTGAAATCAAAACCAAGTAAAAAAGCTAAGCTCTATGAAGTCGATATAGATCAAACAAGACATAATGTCTCTTCTATTGATGCTCTCTTACCATTCAATAATAAGGCCTCTCAGTGTCTTGTTAATATACAATCAGTACCAAGCCAAGATAAAAGTCAAATTGAAGATGCACCAGACTCTATATTGCAACCTTGGCATACTGCAGACATGGAGTCTCCATCAACATATTTGTATGCACCAACTTTAGGAGAGGTATAAATGTTTGCATTTCAATCATGAGATTCACAATTTGATTAAAATATACTATATAACACAATCAATTGGTTTCAGGTGCCGCAAATGGATGTGCCACTCAGTTTGCCTGATTTGCCAGGCATAGTTGATGATGAATGCTTTAAACTTGACTTGACTTTCCAGAGTCCTATTGCACCCTCATCTGCTGTAGCCACCCCAACTAATCGTAAAGATCCTCCATCTCTACCAATTATAGAACAAAACTTGGAAAAACGCCAATCTAGTGAAAAAACCATTCCCCAAGACCAAGGTCCATCCTTACCAAGTTCATCCAGCTTATCCGATTCTCATCCTGTTCAATCCAAAGCTGAACCTCCAACAAATTCTACTCCTACTGTTCCAACAACTTGCGATCAGTCTAGTCCACCACCGCCGCCTCCGCCACCACCACTGCCTCCAGTGTCACCACCAGAAGAAGAGGTAGAAAAATTAGTGGAAAAGAAACCAGCGAAAAAACCGGCATCAGTAAAACCATCTTCAGGCGATGATCGAAGCAATCTCATGGCTGCCATTCGCGATGCCGGTGGCCTTGGCAGGGCTAAACTACGACATACCGTACCGGCTGACAAGGCCAAGGACCGATGGTCATCGGCTTCAGTCGGTGGTGACCTTATGGCCGACCTGCACGCTACTCTATCCTTAAGACGAAGGGGTATTGCAGGTTCGGCCGCAAACGCTCTCGTCAGGATGTCCAGTATGATTCCTCCACCTCCCAAGCCTAATGAGTCTTCGGCCTCGGACCGGAACTCCGCGACAAGCGAGTGCGAGTCCCAGGATGACGACGGTTGGGAGGAGTAATGTAGAAAAATGCTCGCTTGATAAAATAAATTTATTTATTATTTTTTTTATTCAACATCTTTCGTAGATCGTTTACAAGAAATTCTTTGTACAATTTATATGTGCAGTATTACGTATTTTATAAAAAGATCGCAAGTACTTAGCAGTGTCTCTACACGCTTTATTATTCCCTGCGCTATTGTCACAAATTTCTATTGCTATAACAAGATTCGCAAAAACTTGGCAGTAGAGAGTCGACAGAAATAAAATTCGCAACGACCGTTGCATTATTTTGTGCAGAGTAAACACTGAGTATAAAAAGGTGTAACGTCGTATTCATGTTCGAGAGCAAAAAAACTTGACTTTTACCAAGATTTTGTCAATGGCAAGACCCTTGACATACTGTTAGTCAAAAACATATAAAACAATATACAGAGTATAAAAAAACAATCCAAATTAACATGGTCAACAAATATTCTCAACATCCAATTATAGAGAGTAATCAAAGACCTTGCATAAAAATATAATACACAATAACCACCATAACCTTTCTTGATATGTTCATATTCAATCTATATTACTGTTATGCCATGAATAATAGATATACAAGGTTTTATAATTTTTTATGAAGAAATATAAGAAACTGTATTAACAGCATGGCACCAGCAGTGCAATATAACTCGGTTGTCGCAATGTATATTATTGCACATAAATATTTATACCTATCTATAAAAATTGTATTTATTTTCAAATACTTTCATTTTGTTTCCTTCTATTGTCCCAGTCAAAAGAACTGTAAGGTTACTAGTGGAAAAATCTTTATAAAAAATACCATCATTATACATATATATTGTACAGGAAACATGATTATTGGATTCTTTTCACTAACAAACTTACAGTTCCATTGTACAAATACTAGCATACTTATGATATTCAACATACTGGCAAATTATACAATCCTAATATAGGCAATTATAAATGCTAGCTAATCTTCATATTACTTGATGGAAGAAAAGTATGTTTGTTTGATCACTAGCTCCAAACTTAACAGGTATTGTCAACAGAAAAATAAACCTATGAAGTGGAGCACTTATCGTTGTAAAGATTAGAAAGTCATTATAAGTTGGGCGCTGCCCAATCCAAAAAGTTTTTCGCTATTTCAAATCCCAGAAAACAAGCTGCATTTGCTGGGAAAGCTCTGAGCATCACGGGAATGACACCTTTGTAAAGTGCTGCCGGTCCTTCCGTTTTTATAAGACGCATGAAAACTTCTCTGACTCCCTTTTTGTATGTTCCTTCGGGAGCTGAAAGATAACAAAGAATATTTATTATGTACTTTGAAAAGTATTTTGATGATAAGCCTTTTTAAACTTTATAATAATGTCAATACAATTAAAATAAAATTATCGCATTAATTATAATCTAAATTTATGCCAACCTGTTTGGAGCCTTGATTTGAGAACATCAGGCGGCATTCCTACAATCCAATTAGCAATTCCTGCACAACCTCCAGCAGTTATAGTTGACAAAAGCCCTAGACTTCCATCTTCAGATTTCATTGCCCTTTGTAAAACTTCATATGTTGTGAAATAAACTCCACTAGCAGGTACATCTGAAAGAGAAAAATACTTAGTTTAGTTTGTGAAAAATGTAAACTAGATATAAATTAATAATAGAGAGGATAATGTGTGTGGGTTGAGTAGATAGTACACATCCTGTATGTGATAGGAACCATAGCAAGCAAACAGATAAGAAACGATGAAGCTCAGTTCCTCTCAGTCCAACTTGATGGGACGAGACTTATTATATTGTTCAAATCATTAGTGCTAAAATTTCTTTGATACACTATGAATTTTATATTATTATTATTTTACTTCATCTTCCTGCTGGTAAAAATGTTCTTTACAAATTTTAATTTCTAAATATGGTTAATACAAAAATCTAATTTTCAAATTTATAGCATTACAGCAAAGCATATGTGGTAGACATTGGCAATATTTGGGAAGTGAAATGTCCACGTGAATGTTCTTGTGTATTACTTCGCTATGTTGATTTACCGTTACATCAGTGGATCAACTCTACTAATGATTTTGAGGCAAAAGAAAATTTTTATTTTACTTTTGAAACAGTGTAAATAATATAACTAAAAAATTGAAAATCTATTAATTGCAGGCTAGTTCTAATCACGTTAACGACGATCATCCCCTAGCCAATGAACTATTAAAAGTAGCAACATGTGTTGTTTCTGAAAATCCATCTGAGTTGTTATCTAAAATACCTGATGATGTACAGGTAAGTTTATTTTATTTTACTGTTGTATTTAACCAGAGGTATTTTATTAACTCCATGTTCTGTTTAGATTTTTACAATTCTAGAATCAGGATCTGGCAATACTGAAATGATTTTACAAGCATCTGACATGCAAAAGTTCACAGATCTACTTTCTTTGGATATTCAAGGAATGGAATCTAGAGATCCTCTAAAAACTAGTGACATTGAAGAAAGTAAAGGTGGAATTATTTTATCAGCTGATACTCTTCTACCATTGGGAGCAACATTACTCTATCTGAATTTAGAGCGTGTAACATTAACAAGGTTAAGCATAACAGATAAAAGCAAAGCAAATCTTGTCATAAAACCTAGAAATCCTCCAGAAGAAAATGAGGCTAATGTACACAATGAAAATCACAGCGGTCATAGGTTGATTTTTTTGAGTCAACAATTAGGCAGAAACAATGATGACAAAGAAATTTTGCCTTATGACATTTACAAACAAGAAATGGAGGGATATAGAGAATCTGCTGGAGTTTTTGCTGGTTTGAGTGCATTGACCCATTTGAGGGTTTATGATTGTGCTCTAAAAGATGTATCTTGGCATATGTTTGATGGACTTGAAAGCTTGCAATACTTGTCTTTGCAAAGAAATGACTTGAAATTTATTCCTGAGTTCTGCTTTTATGGAACACCAAATCTAAAGCAACTGTCACTTGCTAACAATGAATTACTTACGCTTAAAAGTGTTGATTTGGCTGGACTTTTAATGCTTGAGAAGCTTGATCTCAGTGGTAATAATTTAACTTTTTTATCAGAATTATCATTTCCTCCATTTCCAGCATTAACATTAGCAGATTTTCGCGAAAATCCTTTGGAGTCAATATTTCCAAGGTAAATGAATGAACCAATTTTAGAAAAACTTGCATGAAATCTGAAATTTTCTCATTTTCTACTATAATTCTTTTTACAGCACTTTTGAAATAATGAATCGCACAACTCATTTAAAATTAGGTGGCAATGGAGCAAAGCTAGTATTAGAAAAAAATGCTTTTCTTGGATTGAAAAATTTGGAAGTTTTGCACATTTATAATATTGAAATACCAGTACTGGAGAGATATGTTTTTCAAGGAATGCCAGCTTTGACAGAATTAAAGTTAAGAGGAAATATTTCTACTATTCAATTTGATGCATTCATTGATCTTAAGAGTATTGTCGACCTAGATTTGAGTCACTGTCTTATTTCAAAGATATCAATGGATGCTTTTTATGGAATGGAAAATGTGAAACGAATTGATCTTTCCTACAACAATTTAGAATTCATTCCACCAGGATTATTTTCAATACAGCAACAAAAACAACTGAAAGAAATAATTCTCACAAAAAATAATCTATTGAAATTGCCTCCTGACTTTTTCAAAAGCTTACGTCTATCTAATAAGCAGTTTATGGTACAAAACATAAGATTAGATGGAAATCCATGGGATTGCAATTGTGAGATGACAAAATGGAATCCTCATTTGGTATAAATATAATTATTATCTATTATTAATGCAAATGATAAAATTGATGCACTAAAATTTTGTATTCTTAACAGGTCAATAGAGCAAAAGAAACCGCTCCTCGTTGTTTCACTCCAAAATCTTTAAGGAACTATGGCATCTTTTATGCACTTCGTAAAGGAGGATTAGATTGCAAATGGAGAAAACGCAAACTCAGAAGAAAGCAAACAAGAGTTGATAAGACAGACAACAATGAAATTGACAATGAAATTAGCTAATTTGCCCTACTTCTTATTACATAATTTGAAAGTAAAATGATTGTAAGAACTACTCCAATAAAAAGTTAATTTAGCTGCTAGTATGTGTGGCATTGAATAAAAAAAATGTGTTTACCTCTTAACAGTGTCGCGCATGAACCTTTAAATATACTCCTCAGCCCACCCTCTGCATACAATTTTTTGATACAGTCAACTGGGCCTTTGTACTTTGGTTTAGCATCTCCGTGCTGTATTTGTAAAAGACATTTGATACGCTCACCAGGAGCCATAATAGCAGTTGTGAATATTCCGCTAAAAGCTCCAGCATAGAACAGCTGCAGCTCTGTTAGTTTTTCATTAGGATCTTTCTGTTGCAACTTCTTTCCTAATCCAAAACCCAAGAAGCTCATCGCAAATATTGGGGCAACACCAACCAGTGGTGCTCCCATACCTGTGTACGAATAAATAAATTCAATGGTACGGATGCTAATAATTATAGTAATAAAGTAATAATCAATGAATTAGTAACCAAAGAAGTTTGAACCTACCTTTGTAAAAGCCTCGGAAGCCCTCTTTTGATACAGTCTTTTTGGCGCAGTCCCATGTTCCAGCATAAAGTGGCTTTTCGTTGGGCCCAGGAATGGGCATAGTCTGAAGGCGAACCTGAAAAATTCCAGAATCTTGAGAGGTCCATCGCGAAATGAAGATAACAACGCGCGTCTCCCGAAATTAGATAATTGACATTATAAACAAGCGCAAACAAAGCTCACGCTTATGAGAAAGAGGACAAGACAAGGTGATAAATTAAAATGACGTGTCATAACCTTACTTTTATCGTGTCGAGAGGATGCCCAGCCAGGATAGTGCAGACTCCTCCGAAGCCTCCGCTCAGGAAGTACTTGATCGGACTCACGTTTTCCGACATCGTCGCTAATGAATCTGCTAACTAGATAGAAAAAAAAGTTGATAACTAAACGTGAACCTAGTAGATATAGGGATGAGGGGCCTATATTAGGAACAAAAACGACGACTAAGACGAGTACTGTGAAATCGCTACAGCGGCGGCCTGCTCTCTGATGCTCCTTTCATCAGCGAGGGAATCGTGTCCCGACTGCGACCAGGGGTCAAACTAATAAAGAATGCAGATTGCTTTCTATTGAGCTTAATCATCGATACGCTTGCTTTACCTAGAGCATATATACCTATATATCACAGCATATGCACATTGCACATCAAGAGAGCGCAGTATTATATGTTATATACATCACCTCTATAGGTGAATAGTACTAGTAGTGTAAAAGACAAGCGCTCCGCATACTAGTTTTACAATTGCATAATATACCTATGATGATTACAAAAGATATAACTTACGTATACCTATAATAGGTACGTTGCTATAGCTGCATCACGGATCGGGCTTGGACGCGCGATCGGCAAGCTTCAAGGAGTGATAGCTTTTATATTTGATCATTTCCATAATAAGTATTATATGAGAAAATTTCAGGATAATCGTTTATTTTTATAAGTATACTATTAGTCGAGTTACTAATTGTAACAAGGAAACACCTGTTGCAAACAAAAAAGAATTTCGCTGCAGGTGAAGAAAAGTTTAATTAATTACCCAGATTTACTAAATAAATTAAACGATATGATCGGTTACTTATCACGACCAACTTTGCCGTTGCACAATTGGCCATTTTATTTTAACGTGTACCTATAAGTAAGAACGTGCATACCTAACGTTATTTTAAATCATCTCTCACAGGAAAAAGAAATGGCAAAACGAATTGAACCTTGAAATCTGTTTTATCGACGTAAGATCGTCTGTATCAGCCTGCGCGCCTGCGGCCGCAGGCGGCCCGCGCTCTGAATTCGCATATACCGATATAGATACTTATTATAATGCATCACATATCTACATATCTAGTCTAGTCGGTGTGGTGGGAGAGGAGGCGGTCTCGAGCTCGAACGCGAGCTGAGGAAGTGTCATGAAAGTGAGGTTAGGTCGATATTTTACAATAGGGAAAGTACACGTCTACACCTTTTGTCACTCGTAAAATGTTTATGAATTTCGCGATTTGACTTGGTGGTGAACGGGTGAAGCCAATAGTTAACTCGGCACCTCAAAACGCCTCGCTGACACAAGCCCAGGCAGAAAACGAGGACTGGCTATAAGCGCACTCTTTCTCTCTGATTGCAGACATCGGCGTGCAAATCCCGACCGAAAACAGCTGGAGCCGAGTAGCCTGAGCCTCACGGAAGATGAGATGACAACGCACTCGCACTTCGACAGCAGCAAAGCGCGTAACTCGACGAACGAGAAAATGCTCTCTCGAGACTGGAGGCAAGCACTGCGTACCCCACATATTTACAGGGTCGGCAACAGTACCTTGAGGGTTCAGAGTCACTTTGTCGTTTTTCTGCTGTTCCTCTTCCTCGTCGTTTTCTTCTACTATGGGTATCCTCTGGTCAGCAGCATGGTGTGCACCCACCCCATACAGAATTCACTGCCACCGTGCCAGTACTACTTCTACAACAAGACTTATCCACTAACTGCTCCGGTCAAGCAGTTTACCGGTATGTCCTATGCCATAGCGATCGTCACTGATTTGGACACTGGATCCAAGATTGCGGATCACCAGAATACGTGGCAGAGTTTCCTGAAAAAGGGTCATCTCACTTGGATGCCATCGAGAAATTTAATATCGGTCAAGTGGGAGGAGGGAGTGATCACTTTATCCTCTTCACTGGGACTGAAGGGACGAGGGATGGAACTGTCAGAACTTGTTACCTTTGATGGTAGATTACTCACCTTTGATGACAGAACTGGTATGGTTTATTTCTTTGATGGAGACAAGGTTTATCCCTGGCTCATACTCATGGATGGAAATGGAAAAAATTCCAAAGGTTCTTAAACTTCTTTTGTTGTATATTCTCCATCTATTGTGAAGCTGAGAGAGTTGTACTAAGTGATTTATGCTTGATTCATAGGTTTTAAATCAGAATGGGCAGCAGTGAAAGATGAGCAATTGTATGTTGGAAGTATGGGCAAAGAATGGACTACTGCTAGTGGAGAGTTTGTAAATAATAATCCGCAATGGGTTAAAGTTATTTCCCCTCATGGGGAAATACACTCCAAAAATTGGATGTCTAACTACAAACGATTGAGAGAAGCAATCAACATTGAATTTCCTGGTCTGTACAAACTTGAAACGAAATTGTTTTTAAAATATTATCAACTACAATATTTACCATCTTACAGGCTATATGATTCATGAATCTGGTGCTTGGAGTAATATCCATCACAAGTGGTTTTTCCTTCCTCGTAGGTGTTCAAAAGAGCAGTATAATGAAACCAAAGATGAGATGATGAGTTGTAATGTTCTATTGACTGCCGATGAAACATTTGTAAATATTGAGGTTGGTAGCTACTGTAATGCATTTTCCAATTTGGTAGTATATTTGAAGTACATTATGACGAATAAAAAAAATTATGATTCATTTTATTCAACAGGTTACACATATTGGTACTCTGGTACCTGTCAGAGGATATTCGAGTTTTAAGTTCCTACCAGGCTCAAAGGATTCTATCATTGTTGCCTTGAAGACTGAAGAATACCAAGGAGAAACTGCTACCTATATTACAGCATTTAACATTGATGGGCAAATTATTATGCCTGACATCAAAGTATCAGATAAGAAATTTGAAGGCTTGGAATTTGTATGACATTCCTTATCACTCTTCATCTAGTGCTATTTAATATTTTGTATAAAGTGTAAATAATTGTACAAAGACTTGGTACAATTTGAGATACTCTTTCCACTGTCTCATCGCAAATGAAAAATTACAGAGAGTTTTATATTATTCTAACGCATATTGCTTAGAAGAAACTTGCGATAGAAATTAAGTTATGAAATAGGTAGTTAATTTTGAGATTCTGTTGAACGGAAATCGTTGCACTTTTATTTGTTTCTATATATAATTTTAGCGCTTGTAACTAATTTTGATATTTCGTTCTGGAGATGCAAAATTTTTTGTACATAAGATTTTTAATTTTGCTAGATTTTTTGTAGAACAATAAAAGCGCGTCAACGATTGCAATTTCTAGTGATAAATTTACATCATGTATAAAAATTTGTATTATAATGATTAGTGTGACTACTGCATAAAAAGTTGCATGATATAATAACCAATGAATCTGATGAATAATTGACATGTATTGTCAATAATTGGTCGATTTTGTACTACTTTTGTTCTGTACAATGTATGAAGTCATTGTAATAATGTAACTAACATTGTGTTGGATTGTTCATTCAAATCGTCTTACTTTAAATAAAACAATTTATTTTACTTAAAGCAAGATTCCTCATTATTTCTACCAAATTATTCTATTTTATTCAAACAAACACAAACGAATTGATGCGCTGAGAATCTTGTATGTACAATTGCAATTAATGAAAGTTGCGCATTGCATCCTTTGCATTTTTGGCAGAGTTAGGACTGAAAACTGGTAATCAATAAAACGTTGTTACAAAATACTTTCTTACAAAAGGCGACAAAAAAGAAAGACAGTTGCACGGTACTGCTGCATCATTGAAAATCAACGAATCGATGACGAAATCGATAGTTGGTGATCTCGTAAAAATCGACCGGCTCAGCAAAGTTCTGTTCCTCAAAGAGCGCGCGCTTTCGTCCCACCCCCGGCCTCGTTGCGCGATTTTACTCCGTGTGCATATATAAGAGAAAGAGAGAGAAATAGAAATAGAGCGAGTGATGTGCATCAGATGTGTCCTACTCTCTCTCTCTCGTCTCGGTGCGCGCGCGGCGCCTCAGGGTCATGCTGGTATTTCCAGGCTAAAATCAATAAGATTCGAGAAGCACAACACACGAAGCAGAAGCAGCAGCAGCAGCAGTATACGATGTGACCAGTCGACGGCTGTTCGCGACCTCGTGCGCGCCGCGCGATCCGTTCTAGTACGCACAGCAGCGAGCCCTAGTACCTATACGTGCGTGATGCTTGTGCTGTGATTTAAAGGTAGGATCAAGTTGGTGAGTCGAGGTCAGTAGGTCTCAACCGAGGGCTTGGAGTGAGTGCAAGAGAGAGAGAGAGAGAGAGAGAGAGAGCTCAATTCATTATCTGTTTTTTTTTCTTTTTTTCTCTTTTACTGTTTGTGATTTTGGAGTGTGATGAGGAGGGGAGTATGGAAAGACGATTATGCATGCATGCAAGTTGCAAAAAGTCAAACATTTCACAATATTCAGAAATATTACGTAAATATATGAATTGTGTATCTTGATAAATACCGTACGATTCATCTATATCGGTTCTTAATGAGATTTATACTCACTCGTAATTAAAATGGCTCAAAACAAAATTCGAATTGGACTCTTGAATTTCAAGTCAAGTACGGATGGCTCCCAACATCCATTTACATATATATGATCCTATTTCAAAAGTTCATTCTACATACGTATGTATTATAAAATCCTGTTTCAAATTAAATTCTATAAGATCCCAGCTTGGCGACCAATTCAAATCGACCCCAACTCGGAATATAAGTGATAAGTGAATTTATATAATAAAATCCTATAACTCAGCGATCAGTTTTATAAAAGCTCTAATTTGAAATATGATCTTATATAGAATGAACTTTTGAGATAGAATCATATGGATAGCTAGGAGTCGTCGATATAAGAACTACACCTAATAAATATATATTGATGTGTATATATGTATAGAGAATTAATCCATTTCAGCAAGCGCTATTTTAAATTATTTTAATCGCGTGCGCGTAACTTGGTGATTTTTAAAACCAAGTGAATAGAATAGTTTAAAGAAACAGACAAAGAAAAACAGTAGGCATCTTTCACTTACACGACTAAATAAAATACCAATAAGCCGCACAAGTATACAACATATACAGCTCATCGGCTTACCGCGCAAACAGCTGTAGCGGTGAACACACAATACACTAAAAAGAAGACATAATAATTAATTCACAAAGCGTACGTATGTATGTACATTGTACGCATACAAAACTCGCGAGCGTAAATTTTCTTATCTCCCCCAAAAGTATAACAAGTAGCTAAGTAGGTCCCCGGTACTGTCACGCGTATATACTTATCAAACAACTTTTGATCGTCGTGGCGATATAAAAAGTCATTTCGAATTCTAGCCAGTAGCATATACGTACAATATGTATAATATATGATATGTATGAGAGGACACAACCTCTCGTAAATCCTGCATAAAAGCAAACAGCAACCGAAATAAAAAGCGAAACGGCATCAGATCTCTCTAATCACTTAGTAAACACTGAGCGTCGAGAGGATGAGCAGTGTGCCCCTTACTTGTATATAAAGAGAACTTACGCAAGCCGCCGCCGTCTCGCATATTATAATTATCTAGTATACGCGACTATATCGGTATATTATTAGTCTCTTTTCCAGCTGACGATATCATATACCTAATCCATATACAATACATCCCATTGGGGCGCACGTGCGCCGCCAACCTAAACAAGAGTCAGCTAGCAAGTAGCGAAGTATAGCTATACTACCTAGGATGATGATAGCGAGCGATAATTGTGCCAAGCCGGCCGGAGCGCGAGGCTGCCGCCGCCACCGCCGCCGCGACGTCGGCCCGGAGCCGCCCGAGGTGCCGGCGGGCGTCGACCGGCCGAGAGACAGTTAGTCGGACTTTGCTAGTCTGCTCGGTGAGTTCTGTCTTATACTTTGTTTCAAGCTGTATTCATGTTCTTTTCTTTGTGTGGTTTCATTCATTTGCTAGGTTTATCTAATAAACAATAGCGACGGTATATAACAATACTTATGTATATGGAAAACATCTCTGTTCCAGAGCCGCGCAGAAGGTAGCTCGAGGATATGGCTTCCGGCTCCAAGTCGGAGGCCGACTGGTCTATAGCCAGGAAAGGGATATCCCTGCTGCTGAACAATAGAACAGAGGAGGCCGAGAGCCTTTTCACTCAACACCCTCGTAGCTTCCACATGAAAGCCGGCCGCAGCTTCGTCCTATTCATGGTGACTATCTCATTTGTTTACTTCTTTTTATTTACAATACTCAACGATACAACCTGCATTATTGTTGTTTATGCATATACAGAACGCGCTCATGACGTTCGAGGACGACAAGCTGCAGCAGGCCGTGCAGCTCTTGAGGGACATGGAACGCGAGTGTGCCAGCGATATCGGCTGGCTCAAGTCCATGAGGACTAGAGTCTTTGGAGCCGATACTTCTGATGTAAGTCAATCGTTGCGCCTTGCTCATTTATTCATTGCGATTGTCTTGGAGTTAAATTTTTATTTTTCAATCGATGCACGTCAACAGAACGACTACGTGAGAAAGCTAGAGCGTCAGGTAGTGCTGGCCGACTCGCAGGTCTGCGCTGCTTTGTTAACGCTGCTGCAGCAGGAGTTAACCGGCTACGTCAGGGGCGGCTGGATGCTACGCAAGGCCTGGAGGGTATATCAGCACACCTACAACCAAATACTTCAGCTCTATCGGCGCACATTCGGCAACAGTCCTTCAGGTAGCGTTGTTGATCATAAAATAAAATAAAAACATATGGTTCCATGTGTGTAATTTATATCAATATATATTTTTATTTCATCGATGCTTATTAAGTCAACTTTTGCCTACTGCAGGCTTCCACTCGATCTGCGGAACACCATCAGCGGCCGACAACAGCACAGCCTGGTCCCATCAGCCTCAAAGCCCAGCTAGTCCGTCCTCGGAGTGGTCGATACCCTCCTGCAACGGCTCCAGCGCAAGCTGCTCCTCTCCGACGCCTTTGGCCTCCTCCGGCGCCTCGTCGTCAGGTCTGCGCAGCTCTCTATCAATGCTCTTCTCGCTCGCCGGAATCACGTCCGAGCAACAGACACCGTAAATTTTTCTTCTTAACAAACAACACCGATAGATCCCCACATACACACTATCACCTTTCTTATTTGTCCCTTACTTACATTGCCGAGTTGTACTTGAAACCCCAGTTTTCTTTATTTTTACTATTTTAGTTATTATTACGAGTATTATTATTATACATGCAGGTACATATACTAGGATGGTATTTTTCACACGTATAAGTCAGTGCTCCACTCACTCACGAGAGTGCTTGCGATTCGCTTCTGTAGCCGCCGTTAGTTATATTGCGTATATGTGCATAGACTAGACGACCGCACGTCGCGATCCTTCCTTTTTATAACATTATCCAACTGGAGTCAACTATAATTGTGGATCTCAAAAATTTTCACAGCTTCGTCGAACCGTCCGAAGTTACCAGGCTGATGTCAGCGGTCAGTTTTGGCTATGGAATTTTTCAACTCTGCGTCAGCCTACTGCCACCTTCCCTCTTGAAAGTCACACATTTTCTGGGCTTTGAGGGAGACAGAAAGGCTGGCCTCACGGCTCTCATGTATTCGAGACTGAGCGAGGACATGCGAGCGCCTCTTGCCACGTACGTCCACTCAAATTTTACATACACGTTTTTATATTTATTTTTGAAAATTACAACTAATCCATTATTTCCGCAATGTCTCCTTAGTTTAGCACTGTTATGGTATCACACGATCGTCAGGCCATTTTTCGCACTGGACGGCTCCAACGTTAAAGCTGGGGTCGAAGCCGCCAAGGAGCTTATCACGGAATGTCAGCCTGAATTTGAAAACTCAGCCTTGTTTTTATTTTTTATCGGCAGGATAGAACGCTTGCAGGTATTAATATTTCAAGTACAATTGTATATGGTACTAATTTTATACATGGCGACTTTTACGATTGAATTTTTAACGTTTTCAGTCGAACGTAAGCGGTGCCCTACGCGCGTACGAGAAAGCCGTGGAGATGTCGACGCAGAGGGAAGTGAAACTGCTCTGCCTGCACGAAGTTGCCTGGTGTCACCTGATCCGCCTTAATTACGAAGACGCGCACAGCTCCTTGAGCAAATTGCAAGAAGAGTCTCGCTGGTCCAAGAGCTTTTACGCCTACCTCGCCGCTGGTATAATTATTTAGTCACTGGCTTTTCAACCCCTTATACATTTTTAGCTTTTAAAAAAACGCCTCGGGAAGATCGATAGAGTCAACCAATAAAATACGTTAAATTTTTAGTTTTTAATTAAATTTTTTAAAACAACAATTATTGTACTATATTATACTGTCTCTACTCCAGTATGTTCCGGAGCAGAGGGCGATTTCGAGACTCTACTGCTGACCTACAAAAAGCTCGGCCAGTTCATGGCTGGAACAACGCGGGAAACACAGCTCGGCCTCTTTATTTCTCGGCGTGCGCCGAAACTTATCGACCAAGAAACCGGACGAGCCTACGCGGTATCCTACTACAAGCTTCTTGTTTACGAGCTGCTTTATCTCTGGAACGCGTTGCCCTCCTGTTCCACCGAGTCGCTTCGCAACATTCTAGTTGGTCAGTCAAAATTACTGCACTACATAATTACCTATACTCATCATCGGTTTTACATTCCGACAATATCGACATGATTGCTCAAATCGTCTACAGAGTGTAAAAATAGCCATTCCGAGGAACCGATGGATGGCCTGTCGGACTTGATCGAAGGAGCGGCCTACTCCCATCTCGGCGATCGAGATGCCTCCACGAGGTGTTATCGCAACTGTTTGAAGCGACGGCTTCCTTCCAAGGACTCGTTGGATCAGCATGTCAGCGCGTTCGCGCTCTACGAACTCGGCAGTACGCTTTGTAATGGGAGCGTAAGTTATACTTTTTCCTCCGTTCGTGAGTTAAAATAAAAAATTTTTCAAGTAATAGGAATTAATTTCAATACGGTGTTTGCGATTCTTGCAGAACGTCGAAGAAGGCAGGTGTATATTGCAGAGGGCGCAGTCTCAGTACAAGGAATACGACTTCGAGAGTCGCCTAAACGTCCGAATTCACGCAGCGTTGAAGAAAGTATCGTAATAACAGAACGAATATATTTTGTTTACGAGTGCAATGTATTTTTTGTAAATGCGCGTATATATATATATATTGATGATAGCACATAATATTATAATCATTGTATACGGTGATAATAGTTTAGTGCTTTTGTTAAACAAATTCGAGAATTATTGCCGTTGACATGCGATCAACTACTCTATATCTGTATATACACGGAATTATTGTTTTTATAAAAACTTTAGAACGTGAGAATATAATCAATTGACAGGGCAGGAAGAATTAGTATGTACTTATATCGATAAATTGTTGCGAATTGATTTGTTATAGGCGAGAAGATTTGAAAAAAAAAGAAAAATAATTGATAACGCAAATTTGCGTTACGTTATAGATACGGTGATACTTGGAGCTCATGCGACATACAACACAATGCCACCAATATATCCTTCCATGCATTCCGTCTCGAGTATAATGTACGAGAGCTACGCTCGTTTATATGTATTAATTACGTAAACTTAAGTGACAGATCTCTCCTGTGTGCAATCTCACACGAGTGCGGCTGCGACCGCATAAGTATCCTAATAATACTTATGCATACTTATTAGACGTCTATTCCAACCTTAACGATGCTCCTGTAACATATATAACATTTATAAAGTTTTCAAACCAAATTGCTTGTAATGTGGAATTATTACTTATTTGGTTTGCCTAATAATTCAATTAAGTATACATATAAAGGTATTTAAGCTAATTTAAAAACAAATCTATTGAATTACAACGTGAAGTTGGCTGTGATGAAAAATAGCGCAGTACATACAACTATCGATTTCGCACCTAAAAATGTCACGAATAAACAGTTTGATTTGCCAGATGTCTGTCATTACTGTTGGGCTAAAGAAATCATGAACTATGAGAGTGCTTATAGTTTTAACGTAGGGAATTGTCCTGCACAATTGAACCACTGCCGGAAGCCGGCCTGGTACTGCAAATTCATCAAACCTTTTTTCTCCTTCGTCGTGTCAGTTATGCTCGGTGAGTCGTTCTCCGAGATAATATTTTTATATTTTAAATACTAAAAAGTAACAGGTTTCACATCATTAATTGCATTTCCAGCATTATCTATGTCTCATCTTTGCGAAAAGTATTCATCCAACAATTCTTTTCGAACGATAAAGTCAGATTTGAGTACGCTGAGGAGTACCGTCAGCTTGCTTTCGGTAAATTTTTTGTTTTGCTAATTTGTTAATCAAACTGAAAACGTATTATGTTTCTTAAATAACATTATCGTGGTTAGAATGAAGTCAGAACGTTAATGGAAACGAAAGACGAATTCAAAAGTAAATTAAAAGAAGTTGTCTGTATAATGCCCAAGCTATCTGATGCCATTCATCATCTGGGAACCCAAGTTTCTGAAGGTAGATTATTGAGAGTGAGATACTCAATTTATATAAATGTATTCAACTCTTAAATTAATAAATGACGATACCAACTTGCCATTCTAACAGAAATCGACACACATACACAAAAATTATTAGATGCATTATCTCCTGATAATGTAAAGAAAATCGTCAAGAAGGAATTAGACATTTACGACGCCGATAAAACTGGCAGAATTGACTTGGCACTCGAGTCCGCAGGTCTAAAAATAAAATTAATAGCGTTAAATTACCAATCGGCAGTTATCTCATTAGCTCATAAAACTTGTTTCACAGGTGGTCTAATTCTTTCAACAAGGGATACCGAAACTTATCCTGTATGTGGACCAACTATAAAATTATTCGGATGGACAATCTGTAATGAGGACAATGCGCCGCGAGCTATAATTCAGGTTTACTTCTCAATATCGATACCTCGTGAAATTTTGAGCAAACAAGTCGATTAAAGGTATTTCATGAAATTCTTACCAGACACCAGTACTTCCGGGCAAGTGTTGGTCCTTCAAAGGAAGCCAAGGCGCAGTGGTAATTCAACTAGTAGGGCATGTGCTCATATCCGGTTTTAGCCTCGAACACATATCACCGATGGTTTCCATAACTGGAGAGACAAGCAACGCTCCGAGAGATTTCTCTGTCTGGGTAGGTAACTACATTTCTTCGTTTATGATTGAATAATAGTGTATCGTGAGATTGAACGTTGTTGTTACTAGGGCCTCAGAAATTTGGACGATAGAAATGGATATTTGCTCGGCAAATACACCTATGACAATTCCGGAACATCTATTCAATACTTTGAAGTACAAGTAAATTTCCCTTCATTTTAGATTCATTGAAAATATTTTCTTTAGGCATCAATGTAACATTACATTTGAAATATTTTGCAGAACAAACCAATGAGGGCGTACAACATGGTCGAGCTTAAAATACATTCTAACAACGGTAATGAGATTTGCACCTGCGTTTATAGGATACGGGTTCACGGAACTTTGACATCGCACGAACTCGATTATGTAAACGTTTGATACAAAAAGTAGTTTTAAATACTTCTTATACGTAATTTTATAAATATTATACACTAGTTAAAGTGTCTTGCTATTAAGCACTTCGAAAATTTTCAATTTTTTATGAGAGATGTAATAACTGTTTTTTTATAGGATTTATTTATGAAGCTTAGATTTATAGGGTCAATAAATGATTCATATGAAGCAAATGTTGCAATGAATGAAATTACTTACGGAATGTGGAACAGGTCAAAAAGAAGATAAGGAATAATTAACATAATCTTCACTCGATATATTTCCTTTGTACACATCTTACACTCTATCAATTATTTCGTCTATGTTTCATTTTCCCTAAATTGCTGTCGCTCTTTCATACTTGCATAACTCTACACTCACTCTCGTGATTTTTACACAGTAATTTCTTACTTGTATCCTTCTCACACATTCATCGAAGTTTCGAACCCTCACAGGCCAATATATCTTGCGTATTCCGCATATGCATTGCAGTTTTTTTTCTTCGTCATGAGTACTCATCAAACCAAACTACGGCTTCTTTTTTACTTGTTTATTTTGCTAGACGTATACGTAAAATAGTCCGCGAACTGCGACGTCGATAGAGGTCGGTCTCCAGCAAAACTTTCCATTTAAATATTTATATGTATATATATTTATATATTTTATTAATCGTTTTGTTACTTTTTTCTTATTTAATCAAACTTCTTACTTTATTTGTTTAATTCAACTTCACCGATAAAATTTAAATGACATACCAACAAAAGTGCGATACGCTTTTGCGCTTAATTTTCTATGTTATTATATGCATTTTCTGTTATGTTTACACAGTATAGTTTACGATACATATTTATATAACACGACGTGGCTGTATTCTTTAGCAGATCTTCTCAATTCTCATTCAAAAGTTGGGATGAAAGGTACCCCTTTATATATGCTCCCGAGGATCTTTAATTTAACAAAGAAGATCTGCCAAACATCAAGTGGTTTATTATTAGCGTCGTAAATTTCTCGTTCTTTTTATATTATGCAAAATCATTATATACCATGTGTCGCCATATATTAGTTTTGTTATTTTTTCATTACATTTTTTGTTGCCTTATTTATTTAAAATCTTTGATGCGTTTCCATTTTCATAATAATTGCTATGAAAGTAATACTAGAAATTTAGAAGAAGTGACAACGCAAATGAGAAAACAGCTGGAGAGGCACGTTTCGCGTATCGTTCGAGAATTTGAACGAAAAGTGTCATTTTACATTTTTTCATACTGCATTATTTTGTTTAAAAGTGCAATTCGGTTGATAGTAGAACTGTACTAGATACGCGGATTGTACTCAGATGCACACGCTAGATAATTCGGAGATCAGTCGTCTAACGATATCGAGCTATCGAGATTCGGACGTGGTGCCAAGTAGTTAATTTCGTATTTCTCGTTCCAAGAGCCTCTGCGGATATAAGTTTTGATGGTAAAAGTTAATGTCTTTGCTCAATTATCATATTAACAGTTGTTTGAAAAATTGATTGTCAAAACACTTGGGATTTTTATTGTTCGAAAAAGTTTTCTAAGTGTTTTGAAGATTGTAATATTTAAATTTAATTAACTACAGTATCATTTATATTCAAAAAGTGTTTTGCAAATCGAATTCCACAAAAGAGAGGTATAGAAATTTGAAAACGCTCAATAAACTTTCATCTGATTTGTGCTTTGTTCGTGTGCTATATTTATCAAATGATCTGAAAGAAATCTCAACTATTATTCGGTTTATTCGTAGCAACTGATTTAAAATTAATTGTCGCGATATATTATTTCGTTGATCTAATAAAATCTATTGTTTAAAAAAAAAATATTTACAAAATATTTACATGCTTATTTATAGGATTGAACTGCTAATCGGATGTGATTTGGGTACTCTAATTCTCATTATAATAGACAGATGGAATTTGTTATGTAGTTTTATAATCACATTTACTATCTTGATGTTTATGAAGTTACAAAATAATTATGTGCATATGATTAATATTCAAACAATCAATTTGTGACCAACATATAAACACGTAAGCGTAAATCAATAAACATTACTCGGGAAAATTATACGCAAAAGCTTGGTTTTGCAAAAATGGTATTTTAATTGGTGGCACCACTACCGAGCCAAGGTTCGTTAATGTTTGTGAAGGCATAGAGTTTCTTTTATACTCGACAATCGTTAAGTATTCTATAGTATAGTATCAAAATAAATCACACCGAGTGTATAGAGTAGAATATTGTACATTTATGTACAGAGAATTTTCTATCTTCATCGTTAGAACAACGGTCTTACTTATTATTTTTTTTTTTTTTT
>UCQR01000479.1:0-16082 GCA_900474235.1 Cecidostiba semifascia
CCTCCCTGGTGTCCACCGTGTCCACCTTGTTGACCGCCGAAACCACCCTGTCCACCGTGACCTCCGTATCCTCCGTGACCGTCGTACTCGTTATCGTGCTTGTAGGCCGCCGCCGAAACGACTACGGCTGCCAGAGCCAAGATTATCTGGAAAAAACAAAAAGATTTTTTTAGTTACGAGAAGAATATAATAATAGCTGTGAGAATTTTACTGAGTTTGAATTTAACTTAAAAAGAAAACAAAATTAATCAAAATATAAGTTTTGATAATTTCAAGAAAGCAGGTAAAACGACTACGTGTTTCTGCGATTATAATATATAATAAGGACCCAGCCATAATGGCTCGATCAACTCACCAGTTTGCTTGCCATGTTGCTAGTGACGAATCGTTGAGTCGTCTGATGTAGCTCGTCGAAAATTTTCGTCTTTTATATCCGCGCTCGGGAGAAACCACCACACGCATCCAAAGGTTATCTTCGCCGTTCGTATTATCGCACACTATAGCCAATGTTTATACAACACCATCTGCGGAATGAAGAACTAACTCTCCGCTCTCGCGTGAGAGCGTTATGTTTACTATGAATAATACACAGCTTTTTTTTATTTCGATTCGCACGTAGTCCTATCGAATGAGGAAAAAGCCCACAGCCCCCTTTTGGGCCAAGGCCTTCCTGAGAAGATATACTGGTTTTCTTGAAACCCGGCACATTTGATTCCGTTGATAGGCTCTTTTATTATTGCTCGGTGGTAATTATATAGTCAGTGAATAAGCCTATAATGCCTGTGAATAAGATTTCGCATTTGTTTAATAATTTAAAAAAAACAAGTATTAATATTTTTAAATCGATATTATCTGTTTGGCAATAATTACGCTCGTTTTTGGCAATTTTAAAGATACCAGCAAATTAACAATGAAAATGAAAAAATTTTAAATTATTGATACGATTTAACGTTTATGCGAATGTCTTGAGTAAAACGTTTGCGTATATTATGTTCTCCAAGTGATAATTGTCTAGACCTTGACAACGAGATCTTCTTTCTCAAGTGCATTGCACGTCCATGACACATATATATTTGCGTTCTGCGCTGCAGTTCCATTTGTAAAATGTATAATTTATTGATTTCATTTTTTTCTTTTACATTACTACAAAAAATAGTGTATATTTAAGCAGGAGCCAGTGAAATCAATGAAACAAAACAAAAACGATACCAACCAACTGAATTAGCTCACAATGAAGATAAAAGGTGTACTGGAAAATTTGCTGAACTTTTTTATAGAACGATATTTATAATGAAATAATCATGCACGTAGTTTAATAGAATTTTACAATTAAATAAATGCAAAATAATATATGCACATTAATATTCATAATGTAAACTATCCATTGCTGTTACTATGTTAATAAAGACACCTCTTAAATGTTAATGCATTGTGTATTTCTTATTATTTTATTTTTTTGGAATAGTTTAAACTCTTATGTTTCTAATATTATTTAGAGTAGAATCTATTATCCTCTTCGAATTCTTTATTTGAGGGATGTTGAGATAAATTATTTATTGCGGATCGATACCAAGGATAACCAAGTATCTAGTAATTTATGATTTTGAAGATTAATTTGCATTAGGGAAAATGATAACATATATTACTATCTTTCTATAATAACGAGTTACATTCGTACAACATTACTCACGCTATGTAATTTTGAATCACATTAAAGTAGAACAAAAGATGACATAATTAAATTCATACGATTGTATACAAGCTGTACAAATGCAATCATTGTGTTACAATTATCTTCCAACTCAGTTAATTATTCGAAAAATCTAGAAATGTATTTTGTTTACAGATAATAAATTAAAAATTGAACGGTAAATGGAATAGAAATTACGTGTCTACTTAGCAGCATAATAAGATTATAGATTCTAATTTAATACTAATATGTGTATGTCGATGATTAAAAACTAGATAATTAACATCGGTTCATAACAAAACGGTTCGACAGTTCTAAAATTGGTATACAATCATCTGATAAACCTGTTTCGCAAATGTTGTTATATCGTCTGTAAATGATAATTTTGTAGTTTCCAAATATATTACAATATTTACAAACGTTAAAGACAAGTAATATAGAAATTTTTCCATTACATGCTTTCTCGCAGTTTCTCTAATCCAGTTTACATTTTCTAAAAATTATTTCTAGAAAATTTTCGAATCACTTTACTACAAAGTCAAGAATGTTATATGATGATTATTGAATAAAAATCTTTAAAATATTTTAATAACCACAATTTAATGGTATAACTTATTTTCATTGAATAGGCCTATTAAATCGTTGCCATAACTTAGATTTGACTAAAAAAATATTTGTATAGTTAATTATAGCATTTTAGCCATGTACAACAATCTATAAGTAAGCAAACAAAAAATTACGATAAAAAGATTCTGATAAGTCGAAGTATATATACAAACAGTATCTATATACACATTTTGTAGATCTTACACAAATGCGGCGCACTATTTTTAAGGAAAATTTTAATAATCTCTTCTGTATGATATGTAAATTATATCAGCATATATTTGCGAAATGAAAGTGATATGGTTGGAGCGAGTGACAGAGTATAACATTGAGAGTATAACTTGGAATAAAACAAATTACGAGGAGTTTGAAAAATTAGTTTATTCGGAAAAATAACTACAGCATAATTTAAACTTTTACATTATGTTATATAACTTTATAAAATACGACACACAAGTCGAAATTCATAAAAAGTAGTTTGACGTAGTCGCAGTTCTCCTGCATATTCTTATAATAATTTGTCTAATATATAGGCGTCAGGAGATTTTTGTTTCCGATTCCAGTCACTCATTCAACTTTTCAATGTGATGCATTTTCACCCGTTATGACTACGAATCTCAAGGGTATTTTTTCGGAAAATAGTTATAGTCGATTTTCTAAAAATTCGTTTCAAAGCGCAATCTTGAACATATTTCCAGACAATCGCTTATTATAATTTCCCCGGAAAAACCATCAGAATTCGCAATCAGTGCTTCAAAATACAAATAAAAAATCTTGGATAAGTGACTAGATTCCTGTCGCTTGAACTAAATTACCACTATATCATTTACGCGGAATCCGGAGGTCCATAAGAGTCAGCAGGAGGTCCATAAGATTGAGCGGGTGTTCCGTAAGTGTAAGTCGAAGAAGTCGCAGTGGCCACACTTTGCACTGCTTTCGGTGGCTCCTCCTTCTCAACAGAGCGTAGAGGAGCTTCATGAATATAGACCTTGCCTACAATGGGAGCCTCATCGCTCACGTAGGTGTGGAGCTTGTAGGGCTGCTGTTGGAGAACCGGAGCTAAGATAACGTTGTTTGTGATGGTCGCTGGCCTCTTGAGGGAGTGGATGAGCTCCTTCTTGTTGGCGATTTCATTCTGGACTTTGCTCACTGCGCTGCTAAGGAGGGCTGTTGCTGTTTCTGTTGAGAAAATTAAGAACAAATTGGATTATTTAAAATTTCAACAATTTTTAGTTACGATGTATCGAAAATATTTCGCGTTTAGTGTTGACGTGATATAAGACGAGAAAGAGTTTGTTCAACTCTATAGAATGCACACGTTACACGTTGTATGATATCAAAAAGATGACTGTGTATTGTTTCAGGCAGAGAGCTATAAATTAAATAATAAGAGAATACTAATTTCGTGGAATTTTTCAGATATGATGATTCCATCTCGAACTATTCACTAAACATTGAGTCGATTAGGCGAGCTTTCAATTTTCCACGAACTCAATGAACTGTTTACCAGTACAACTCATTAGTTTTTAAAAAAACAAAAGAAGCTTCGTTGATTTCAATTTTAGGTATGCACACACGCTACTAATGGGATTTCCCAATGAATTTCACACGTGAATTAGCAGTGTCCACAATCATACATTAAAACAGCATTCATCCATATTAACTTATCTCAATACCGCGTATTATTTTTAATCTCACCTTTAATGGGCATCTTGTATTTCAGAAGTCTCTGAGTCTTGTCAGAAATAGCAGCGACGGCGTTACTGAAGTGAGCCTTCTTCGACTCGATGAAGTTCCTGAAGAAAGCCTCCTTGGCGGCACGGATAGCAGCCAACCTGGCCAACTTGGCGGAGGCAGCACCCTTGAGCAGAGCAACTTTGGCATCCTTGATGCTGGTGACGACGCCGTATTTTGCTTTGATTGCAGCTTTGATGCTGTTGGCAGCTGCCTGTTTCTTCAGCACTGCTGATTGTTTCAGATCACTGATCACACCCTTGGCATCGCTGAGAAGCTCGTTCTTCGTGTCGACTATCGTTGTCAGTGGACTCTTGCCGCTTTCTTTTATGGCGAAGCTGTGACCACTCGCTACGAGGCAGGAAGCCTGAAAAAAATGTTTTATTTTATATGGTACTGCGCGACTTTTCTTTTTGTGGGAAAACTGAATTGACGAGATGCACAGTATATTATTTGCATATTCAAGCGTCACTGTATGAAAATTAATCGTTGAATATGTAGGTAACTCTTTTTACACTCTCCACTCGATTTTTAATTTACTCACCAGAAAAGCCAAAACAACGAAGTTCTTCATTTTGGAAAAGACGTTAACAGCACAAGTCACGAGACTAGTTTGAATAGGAAAAGCATAAGCACTAGCTTTTATACTACCACACTTTCGGAATGATGAGTCCTGTGGGAGAATTTACTTTCCCGAAATTGTCTGCCTTTGGGCCATTTTCATAACTGCAATAATCTAAGCCATTCTGGAGTTGGTCGATAGACATCAGAATTCGACATTCCTTGGCGCTTTCTCACATTGCGCTTCCTCGTGATAAGGAAAATGCAAGTTTGAAATGCCATATGGGTGTATCAGTGTGTCATAGATAATGGGTATAGTGCAGTTTCATAATATTGCTATGCATATAGTATAGTTGCGGTCTTTTCGATTGTTTTCGGAGATGGAAGAAATAATAATTTATTACACGAGGAAAGTATTCTTATACATAAATGGAAAAAATGATTGAAACATTATTTGATAAAGTGTCGATTACATACAGATTGGAGGAAAAGTATCATTTCGCGGTATTGCGGCTAGCTGTAATCAAAATTCATACAAAAGCAACTCAAGTTTTTCATATTTTTATTAATAAAAGGTTTGTAATAATAGTTTGTCATATTCATTTGAATTTTCATTCTTACAAAGACGAATGTGCACTGCAGAGACTTGAAAAAATTCACAAAATTTTAAACATTTAGAATGACTCAGAATCAAAACGTGCGTGACGCTAAAATTCAATATCCTCAAGATTACAGTAATCATCAGCGATAACCCATAATGCTCTGCTTTAGCTAAATGTGCAATTATGTAATTTAACTTACACCGAATCCCCAAGCGTTATCTTTTCTCGAAAGAGAAACAAATAGTGTATAGTCGGTCTAAACAACGTATCCGGGAATCCCTCTTTTTGTTAGACACAAATTACCTAAACAAAAATGCATCTTGTTTACAGCTGCTACTCATGGACGACGAGCAACTCGGCGTAAATATTGTTGGTCTAGCGTTAATCGGTTTTTCCCGTATTTTCCTCTCGTTTTCGTCACAATGTAGCTCAGCTATGGATTTTGTGGAATGCACCGTTTCATTGTTGTACACGTCTTCGAATATCAAGGCTGCTGCGGTCAAAATTGAAACTCCAGCGAAGACGATTAACATTATTAACTCTAAGGCGACCTGTCGACATTCCAAACAATGTATTCTTAGTTCTCTCTCGTATATATTATCGATTGTTCATTAAAAATAATTGGATGACCTGCGATTTCTTAATGAGACCATATATACGAGATGCGCACACTTGCCGGCATCTCATCACAAAACTAATTATTCAAAAGTGAAAGAAGTCGGATAATATATAATGTATATCGATGTAGAAAATGTGAGAAAAAAGGCGGTGATTATTATAGATATACAAGGGGAAAAAGTTGGTATGAATGTAAACTCATTTCGTTAGCGATTATTTTATTAAGGTTGCGTAACTAATTTGCATGTTCAAAGTATTAATTGATGCAATAAATGCGTCTTAATGATGATAAACGTACGACTGTTTTTTCGAATACCAGTTATCGCGGAAAAAAACAAGAATTCTAATTGATTATTATGTATTCCAAAGTAGTGTTTAACTTTATAAAAAAAAGGCTGTAATGATAAGAGCGCGGTAATGTGCCATAAATTAGATTTTCTAGGTTAATATATTTAAAAAAAATGTAAACAATAAAAACCTAACATTTACTACAGTCGATAATACTCACATTATACCATGCCATTTATTACCTCAAAAACGACTCTAAGAATCATCATAAAGTGATCATGTTTCGATAGCCATTGCCACATCATGATAGGCGACAAGAGGGCCGTTAACAATGCTTCCAACGCGTGAATGACGGCATTCGACACCAATTTCGAGATGACGCCGCCGCCGTCCTCGCTGTATTCCCTGCAAGTATACGCACACAAAAGAGTATAGGTGAGCCGGCTTTTCTATTAAATTTTCTCTCGCTCACTTTTTTAATCGAGCCGGGAGAGAGAGAGAGAGAGAGAATGGAAATGTCTCGATTTGCATAACAAATAGCGGCATCATCATTATATTTTGCATTATCATTTTCCTCGAGTATACACGACGCTCGTCGAGTTATATTGTTTACGATTTTTTTTATAAATCAGCGCTATTAATAGTTGCGATAATCAGTATCATTATGATCGACTTTTGACACACATTTTCCGTTGTACTAACCTAGTCGAGGGCGATTGACGAATTTCAATTTCCTCGTAAGAGTAGTCGCCGGCGTCGTCCCTTGGATCGGAACGAATTACTCTCCAATTTGTCATCTTAACATAATTGTATACTGTTGATTTTAACAAATCATTATTTTCAATGCGATATGATATTATTATCCTTTTAACACGCGCGCGAAATCATAGAAAACACATATTTGTTTGTGACGCCATTTTTGTGTTACATATAGGTTTGTTATTTATTTGAATGTAACATAATACTTCAAGTAATTGATGCAATTGAAAATAATACATATTAAATATCATTTTTCACAGTATTTTTTATTTCATGAAAATAGAAAAAAAAAATTAAACAATAAATAAATACAAAAGTAATGATAGTGTCGCTTAAAACACTGATATAAGGTTACACGCTTAGCGAATTACTCTTCACATTCGTCAAGAAATCGCAGACATTATAATAATACTTTTTGCATAATACTTTTGCATGAGATTCACAAAATTTTTATCTCGAGTCTTTCGGAGCCTCATCCGTAGATTTATTATACTTATAGACGCATTATATATTTTAATTACAAGATTTTGTTTGTTTTTCTTATCCATCATAGAAAATTCTATAATAACTCGTTTAAAATAATTGCTAAATAAAAAACTAAATCTTAATACAATATAGTTCCGAAATCTAAAGGAACAGTAATCTGCAAATTAAAATTTCGACAAGTACGCAAAGCCTTACATATTTTTTAAAATTTAATTATACAAGTGTAAAAAATTAAAATATTATTTCGAAAAAATTAAGATAAACAATTAGGCGCGATAACGTGGATAGACGTAGGGCACATATCGATAATCTTGATAATTGTAAGGATAATAGTAAATATTCGAATTGGGATTCCTCCTCTGAGCTCTAGGACGACCGTCACTGGACTTCCTATCGTTTCTCAGTTTCAAACGTCTGGCCACCTGTTGCCTGTAGACAAACAGCGGTCGGAAAACCTTAGCTTCCTCAGCCTGAAGATCGTCGAGCGTATTTTTACTCGGTTGCTGATCTATAGATCTTCTTGACCTTGATGATGACGATGACGGAGCCGTGTTCTATAAGTTAAAAAGTAATTCAAATTTAAAAAAAACTGTCTGCTTACATTATTTCAAATTATAAAAAATATAAATTATCTCACCAATGCACTGAAGCTATCCGAACTCGATTTCGAATCTGACTGAGAAGAAGAAGAAGATGTTACAACCTCGGGAACGACGTTGTCTGCGTGATTTCCTTTCGGTTGATAGCTGTCTTGAGCTCCTACTTGTTTCTCATCCTTTTCGGGCTCGAGACTGAAGCGAATCGAGCGAACTTTGCCATCGAAGCCAGTTTCTTGCTTCACGCGAACGCGTTCCAAGTGGCTGTCTTGAATGACACTTGTTGATGACACCTGATCAGTATTTTCCGGTAATGAACCGCTAGTGATCACATTAGTTGGACGCGAGGCTATCTCATTGGCGAGTAGTATCGCGGATAAGACCGATATCTGTATTAAATCAAAAATACTTATAAACTATTCACACACAAAAATGAAAAAAAAAATCTCACCAGCAGTAAGTTCTTCATCTCTTGCTGATGTTGTTGCCTCGGCGAACAAGAAACTTGAAATGATATATTCCCGCGCGCACAATGTATCACCGCGAAACGCACTTCCGTTCTCTCTCTCTCTCTCTATATGTATAAGTACATACATACACGACTCTGAAGGGTATATAGGAAAAAAAACATATACGATCGATACACATCCGCTGGTAATACTCTCGAGTAGTAACCGGTCCGCGATAGTCTGGCCGCTCAGCTGCCAGCAACAATGCTTATATACAGAGCTCGATGTCCGAGTGTCGATCCTCGCAGCTTCGTCACCTGCGATGAGACGCGTCGCCTGTATATATATACGTGTTCGTATATTACTTCATATATGTATATGCAGTTTTTATGAACGCTCGCGTGTATGCGAAGCCCTGACTGTGGATTACATGCAGAAGGACTAAGTGCAGCGCACTGCAGGGGAGAGAAAAAAAAAGAAATGTCCCGCTCGGTTTTGTCTCTCTCTTTCTCTCTGTGTATATATAACGATCGTACGTGTGTGTATATGTGAGTAGGGACGAGTACTTGCAGTTCCTTCGAAACCGGAATATTTTCCTTGTCCTCGTGTGAATCTCGTGTGTATGTACTTATTATATACGTCATACGGAATATTCTAAGATGGATATATATGCTTCGATATATATTGCATTTCATTCTATATACATATATGTGCTCGTGTGTGTCTTTTGGAGCGAAAACGCGCGCGGACGTGAGAATTTTTTAGATCCATCATCGTTGGAATTTTCAAAATATTATTTTTATACTCGATATTACATATATTCGTATATGAAGCTTCTACAATTGAAAATATATATTGACATACTCCGAAAATGTAGGAAGTTTTCCGCAGGTTGATATTCCTTCGATCAGTGGAAAACACGTCAAGGCAACTTTTAGGTATAAGGTGGAGCCCGTTGTGTGACGCAACTGTGTGTATACATGTAAAAAATTCCAACTTGCTGATCGATCACTTTGAGGCCCTTGGTGTTAAACACCGAATCATACGGCGCATTGAGAGAATGTGTTACATACACACATATGCTGTCGGCGAAACAATCATCACTTACCGGTAGCTTCCGCTAATCGGATGTGTCGGATCGTCGGATGAGTAATATATGCTTGTCACATCGGGACTGCGTTTATTTATATATGCGGCGATTGATGTGTTTCTTAATTATTTCGTTTGCTGATGTGATAAAAATTTCTTGATGTTCTAAGAAACTGCAATAAAAAACTTAATAGTTTATTCGATTAGTCATCTGATTGAAATACATATACTATAGTCGAATTTGAATATTGACAAAATTGCTTCTTATCATTAGAATTTTGTTCGCTGGTACACTTTCTACATTATCGACTTAATGTAACTTATCGATCGAAGATAAATTAATTTTATAAACATTTGAAAGAAAGTCAATTTACCAAATACAAAATAATAGTTCATGGGAATAAAAGAATTTTGTAGATATCGAGGCGAGATTGATCTGAATAAAATAGCAAAAGTCACCTATCAAAACTAAAATCACGATTATAACGTACAATTTTTAAAGTATATTCGTATACTTTTATTTCTACTCTCAGATATACTCTTATATTTCTACTCGCTGGTCTCTATACATATACATGTATACACCTGATGCCCGCTGACATACACAAATACTGTGTATGTCAGCGGGCATACACACAAATACTGGCATCCGCGAGATGGTATACACGTGAGGAGCATCATTTCTGTTTGGGACACTGGAGAGTAAGGTCACCCCGTTCATGTGATAGAATTAAAACTTTTTTTTTTAATGCGCAAACTGTAGTGTAAATAAGTAGACGATGATGATCAAGGAATTCGTAATACCCCTGGATAAAGATGAACTTACGCGCACTTATTTCGGGCAATACGGACATCGAGATCCTGTACCCTTGCAGATGCTCAATCGTGAAATTAACGGTAAGATTTGAAAGTTCACTTGTTTTTATTTGTATCGCGCCCATAACGAGAGGATTTATGCAAATCGAGTTGTATTTAAATGCGTTTGTCGCTTTGCAGCTGTAAATACGCAGCAGATATCGGAAACGGAGCCTTGGGAGTTAGTGCAAGAGAAGCTGGATCTGTTTCTTTCTGTGATCGTATATGGAAAAAAAGTCGAATTAGTTCTGTTGCTCCGGTTTTTTGGAAAAATTTTGAAAAGTATTTATTTCACCTTTTCTCACTGAATTAATTAAAATAATTACAATGTGAGGTGTAAGTGATGATAATACAAGTTTTGTCTTTATATTATTACAGTTTTGCAGAATCTGATAGGCTACTTGGAGAAGAAAGCCGAGCAGACGCAAGAATTGGCGTTTGAACAAAGTGAGAAAATAAAATTGCTATTCGCGAATAAAGCATTGGCGTATGTAGTATCGACCACGCTGTGTCTTGTCGAGGATTTGATTGCAGAAAATAACAATAACAACGGATTGGTTAACAGTGGTAAAGTGAGTAAAGCAGTGCATTTGTAATTCGAATTTGAGTTTTCGTCTTGTAACTCTATACAATATTTTTTTTTTTTTCGTTATGCATTTATTGCTCAGAATAATACAAGTTTAATTTTAAAATTTAGCGCAAGAAATCTGCACAAAAGTCAGACACCGAAGAAGAATGGGAAACTCAGAGGGAAAAAGCCATTGAAACTGTGCAGAGATGGTTACAATTGCCGTTGAAAAACTTGTGGTCACCACCAATAGTCGAAGATTCATTCGTAGGGTAAGAGTATTATTTTATTGTTTTATACGTACAAGTCTAAAAAATTTTCATCTTAGTATATTTATCGTTTTCCTTTTGCGTTTCAGGACTATCAGTCAGATCTGCTACAAGATTCTCGAAAAGACGAAGGATATAAAGTCGAAAACCACGCAAACTCTCATTTTTCAGGTATATAATAATAAAATATTCCATCATTTACATTTCTCTATATTTTTCATTTTAATAAAACAGTATCTCTCGTTCGACATCATCAGATCCTAGGTACACTGGTGAAGAGGTATAACCACGGTATAGCCTGTGTAGTTCGCATAATTCAACTTGCCAAATTCCACGAGGCACTCGCAGTACCAATCGGTACTGGCGTCGTGCTCATGGCTACCGAATGCGGTTGTACGGGTTTGATCAAGGAAATAGCTCGAGAAATTGCTCAGAGTGACATTGGCGAAGCGGACGCTCGGAATTTTGGCGCTTTTCTCGAATCCATCGCCACTGCGCAACCCGACGTCGTACTGACGATCATAGACTATGTAATGGATTATCTTAGCAATGAAGTGAGTATTGAAAAATTGAACTTTTTGTGCGATTAAATTAATCTATATGACAACATTTCGATTTTCAGTCTTACGTCATGAGAAACTGCGCAATCAGTGTTCTGGGAATAGTCGTTCCTAATGCTCTGACGGGCGATGACTTGTCAGCTGAAAAACGGGTCATAAGAGATGATTGTTTGGATTATTTGGAAGAGCATATTTTGGACGCGAGTTCGTACGTCAGATCCAAAGTCCTTCAGACCTGGCAGAAGCTGTGCTGCGAAAGGGCAGTACCCGTGTCCAGACAAAATCAGCTACTCCAAGCTTGCATTTTGAGATTAGAGGATAAAGTTGTGAGCGTTCGTAAACAAGCTCTTCAGCTACTGCGTGCTATACTGCAGAATAATCCGTTTGCGTCAAAGGTATTTTATATGAAAATCTTGATTGTGTTGATCATCCTTATCGATAAAATAAAAATGATGTTGCAGATGAATCAAGAGAAATTCTATCAGAACCTTGAGCAAGCCAAAGCTGAATTGAAGCAGCTTCAAACTGAAGTGTATCATACCATTGGGGTAAAAGAAGAGAAAGAAGAGTTGTGGAAGACACAACTGCCAATGATAGAAGAAGCCATCGATAAGTTTACAGAAGATAATAGTAAGTATAGTCGTTTTGATGAACGAGTTTATATAACACAATGTGTATATCATCATTATTATTGTTAATCTGCAGGTAACAATAACAATAACGATGATGACGCTGATGCCAATGAAGAAAACAACGACATCGACATCAACATCAAGGAAACTTACGACAAGATTCAGAGTTACATCTTAAAAGATAAAGGCATGAAAGCTGTGCAATACTTGCATCTCATTTTTCATCAATCGGGTTTCGCGAAGGAAATGAAAAACGAATCCGAAGAGACGAAAAAGGAGGCGCTTCTTTTATTCATGTACAAGATATTCATGAATTCGAAGCCGAATAACAACGAAGAAGAAGTGGAGAGCGAGGCATCCGACAAAGAAAAATCGAAGAAAAAGTTGGCTACCGATCAAGAAGAAATAAAACAGCTGAACGCGCTGAAAGTCAGGAAAGCGTTAGTCACCTACTTGCAAGTAAATTATGCCAAAATCCAGAATTTTATTTTATACTAATCACTGTATCTATTCAAAATTGTATAATGTTCGTGGCTCACTTGCAGAACTCCTACACGTTTTCTCTACAAATAGAAAACAGCATCCCCATAGTAGAAAAGTTGCTGTACTCGGTAAATTCTAGCGATGCCATAGAAGCCTGTTCTTACCTCGGTACAACTTATCAATTTCAAGTAGCAGGAGCTTTGGCAGCGGTTCGAAAAGCGCTTTTTCAAATTTTCTCCAAAGACCAGTCGGTGCGAGATAACTTGGCCAACGTTTACAAGGAGATCTACCTTGGACACTCAGACAATCAGATGGCCAGTCGAGCTAAAGCTTTGCTATCAGTCAAAGCTCTCATTCAGTTGTTAGATGGAGTGTTACCTGGACAAAGTGCGGCGCTGTCCAAGCTCGTTGTCTCGTGGAGGACTAATAAGGAACTGGATGTAGAGGCATTGCAAGTAAGCTCCTATTACTTTTCGTAAAAATATACTTTGACGATATTATAGGTATGTATGAATTTCGTGGATAATTTTTAGATAATGTGGGAAATGTTCTCACTGAAATTACCCAACACCACAGATGAAGAGAGTAGATCAGCTCTGATGCTTCTGAGAATGGCGGCAGAAACGGAGATGAACATTATGACGGATAATTTGAATGTTCTTGTGAAAATCGGACTCGGTCCGAGAGCGCAAACTGATTTGTTGTTAGCTCGTGATACTTGCCGTGCTATTCTCGCTATCAAGCAAGATTGTTCTAAAGACATCGACAAGTCTCCAATCAGGTGTGTACTTTGTTCAATTTTCACTTTTTAGAGTACTTGAGACAACTTATTCAATCTGTGTTTATAATTGTATACAGGTATCCCAACGATCACGAAATGTTCAAGCAAATCACCAGCCTCCTGGTTGACAGTTTCTTGGAAGAAAGAGAAAACGGATACACATCGTTCGCTACCGATGCCATAAACGTCATTTATCAGGTAAAAAAGGCATTATCAGCGAAAACAATACTACATAATATAAATAAAAATTCGGGAAATTTCAGATGGCCGATCAGCCAGCCAAACTTGCCGAACAGGTGTTAGCTGAGGTAGCAAAATTGGGAAACTTCATTCGAAGCTGCCCATCATCAGGCTCCAGTACCCAAGACGCCCTCGTCGAACATTCTGCTTACTGTCTATCTCGCTTCCTCTTCCTCGTTGGTCACATTGGCATCCGCGAGATGGTATACCTGGACCAATCGGTTTTCAAGGAATTGAAGCGTCGCAATACCGTGCGTGAGCTCAAAGCGGAAATCAAGGCGCGCGTAAACAATAAGCGCTTTCGGCGTAAGTCCATAAACGTCTCCCGCATGTCAGTCACGTCAATGGTGTCCAATGTATCACTATCGAGCAATTCCAGCAATATACAAATACCTGGAAGTGCTCAACGATCCGTTAGGAGAAACAGAACCGAAGAGGATCAAGAGGATGGTATGGAGGGCGCCACTGCGGATGATGCAGACGGCGAGCATATCAACATGGTTCTCGAACAGGAAGTGCTGTCCGAGTCTGGATATTTGAGAAAATTCGTGTAGGCAAACATTGATTGTTTATATATTTATGAGATGTTTGCATTCGATGGTGTATTAATCACATAGTAACTTTCAGGCCACTAATTCTGGACGTCTGTCAACATCCGGATAAGTATCCCCTAGAGGTCGTTCAAGCTCACGGAGTTCTGGCACTTAGCAAGTTGATGACGATAAGCTCAGAGTTTTGCGAAGACAATCTTCAGCTGTTCGTGACTATACTGGAACGATCGTCCTACCCCCAGATAAGAGCGAACATCCTGATTGGGTTAGCCGATCTAATGACGAGATTCCCAAACCAGATCGAACCTTGGACGTCTCACATTTATGGACGGTGAGTAAATGCAATATATTAATTCTGAATTTACTGAGATTACAATATATTGGGGTATCTTTATATTACAGACTGAAGGATCCAGACCTTACGGTTCGAAATACATGCGTACGCATGCTTTTTAATTTGATCATGGGAGAGATGATCCGCGTGAAGGGTCAAGTTGCTCATCTGGCACTCTGTATGGTGGATGAGAACGAGGCGATACGTTTGGACACGAAACAGCTGTTCAAGGATTTGTCACAAAAAGGAAACGCTCTTTATAACGTTATGCCTGACATCTTGTCTTGCTTGTCCGACTCGGAGTTGAATCTGGCAGAAGCAGATTTTCAAACAATTATGAGGTGATACCCCGAACTTCATTATAATTAAAACGAAATTGCAAGCTTACTAAGTTTATTTCTCGGCATCTCTTTAGCTACATTCTCGGACTACTTCAGAAGGACAGACAAGTGGACAGCATCATCGAGAAGCTCTGCAGTCGCTTCAAACTAGCCACGACCGAACGGCAGTGGCGCGACTTGTCCTACTGTCTTTCAGTTTTAAAATTCAGCGCTAAAGGTATGTTCACCTAATCAAAGCAAATTTTCATACTAAATCTTAACGATTTGAACAAAATTTTAGGCATAAGAATCCTGACCAACGATCTGCCACTGCTGAAAGAACAGATCTACAACCAGGACGTGCAGAGAGCCCTGAGCACTATAATCGAAGGGGCAAAACGTCGACCAGAAGCCAAGATGGCTTGTGTCGAACTCGAGGACAAGATCAAAGAATTGCTCGAGTCCATGTATAATCAAGAGAATCCGGGCGGAGAGTCACAGGCACCGAGACTTGTATCGGATAGCGATGCTATGCCACCGCCGAAAAAGCTTGCGCCCAAGTCTGTGAAAAAGAATAAGCCCGCAAGACGGAGGAAAGACGAGGAGGAAGATGACGAAGACGAGGAGGACGAGGATTATGGAAATCAATCGGTTGGCAGAAATTCAAGTTTGAATAGAAGCAGTGAGTAAATCAGTGTTTGAGTCATTTGCTTGAAAAAGTGCGTAATTTATTTATTTATTTATTTATTTATTTTTTCATTGAATGTCACAGCTAGAAGAGGAAGAAGAAGTGCTAGTATCTCCAATACTGACGACTCAACAGTCAACAGTGGCTCGGAAGAAGAGTATGCTGATAAAACACCTAGCAGGCGACCTACGAGAAGGAATTCCAGGACTCCTTCGCGAGGTAGCGGAACACCGGGTATAGTTCAATTACTCTCTTGTAGTACATATGTTTATTATAAAGCTTTTTTTTTAATTAAAAAAAATTAATTGAATTTATTAGTACCG
>UCQR01000480.1:0-19247 GCA_900474235.1 Cecidostiba semifascia
TAACATTATTAACCATTAAAAATCAACATTCCAAACGAGCCGCGGTAACATAAAGCACGTCATTCGTCCTGACACAAGTACTTGTACGGAGAGAATGAATTAAATTTTCCGACGACCGCATCCAAATGAAATTTGCTCGGCTCTATCCCAGTCTATCACATCTCGGAGCAAATTAGACATATTATATGAGGAATTTATCGCAGTTGCTAAATCGTTAGGAGCAGCTCGTCTTCATGAATAACGCAACGCCCGAGTAAGCTCCGGCGTGCTCACGATCCGAATAGAGAGCGATTCGAATTTTTCCCTCCGCCCCGAGAGAAAGCGCGAAAGTTTCGACGAACTCGCCTGATCCCTCGATGCGTTCCTGTTTATTGTGCAACGGCTGCGGGCTGCGGGAAAAAAGTTTGCTAGTATAGTCAAAGTCGCCGAGATTTTAATTCCTCGCTCTTCTTTTAAAAGACTGATATTTTCTTAATCTTTATTTGGAAACTCTCGAGCTTTTATACAGACACCGAGCTCGCTACGAGCTTTTCATACACTGCTTTACCTTTCTGCGCGAAACAGCTAGGCTTGCATAACTTACGGGACTTGTAAGTATATCAAAATTATTGATTCATCTTTCATGAAATTTCAATATTTCGTGTTTATTAAATTCGAAAGAGTATATACTTGCGTAAAATACGTGACCAACATTATATCAATTCTTGGAATACGACCTTAACAGAAAAAGCTTTTTACTTTTAAACTAGTAGTCACAAAAGTGCAACGTCGCAAAAAAAAAACAGCGACTGGAGTAGGCAATGAGGTTAATACAGAATTAAAAGCACAAAATCCTTTGGCGTACTCACACACATACAGTAGATAAAGCTCGCGCGTTCGGTTGAAGCTTAAAAAAAGAAGAGGAACTTTCGTCGAATCATTTTTCCTTCTATTTTCGCGAGGAAACGAAGGTCGTACAAATCCAACGCGCGGAACGCTATACTTCGACCGAACAGTTCGCGAAAGAGAGGTCGAAAAGCCAAATCGGATTTTATGCAGGCACGCGTGCTTTTAGTCTTCGAACTTTTTTTCTGTATATCTTTTTGTCAAATGGATTCAGAGTCGAGCACACGAATTCTCACGCACTTCCCGGACGTGTTTACGCGATATTTCTCGGGAGCCTCCGTTCGGAATAAATGAAATCGTACGTATACTTACGTCGCTCCACTCGCCGGATTCCCACATAGGACAGGAGAAGGTGTTGCAGATTTCCTGGTACTTCGGCTTGTGGCTGGCGCTGCACTTGTAGTCTGGGAGCTGTGAACGAGAGGTGAATTTATTAGATTGCTCTTATTGCGTCGACGAAAGCTTTTTTTTAAGCGGTTAGTGATTTGTTATTATTGAAGAGTCGCCGCGGCGATATTATCGTAACTTACGAGACTTTTGCGCGAAAGTAGATTAAATTTTAATTGGGCATATTTTTGGGAAAACTTGGTCGAGTTCACAATTTATACTTCGATAATAGATTTTGCCGAGATTTACATAACGGCAAGAGTTATAGGAAAACTTGTTAGTTAAGAAGCGTCTCGCAGACTCTCTTCTATATATAATACAGCGCGAGAGGGTATTAGCTCTTTCTACAAACTTTTACCTTCGAATTTTTCTCGAAAACGTTTCAATGCAAACTTTAACAGACTCGAAAAAATGTTGAAAGTCGAAGCCAATTACACGATAGATTTTTTCATAGCTCGATTCAGGTACATATTGTCAATTAAAATTGCTGTCAAAAGCTTTTGTAATCGCGTCAATCATAAAATCACTCTCGCACAATAAGCTGTGTTGAAGCCGTTCCTTACATGCGCGACTCAACGACTCTACTATGCAGTCATTTTCTTAGCTTAATTCTCATTCTCTCTCTATCTCCCTCTCTCTCTCTACGAGCAAAAGTAAAAGCTCTTTACAAGCCACAGTTCCGCCGCTCCAGTTTCGGCCATGGTCTCTCCCGTGGTAAATTACTTATGAAAATGGTAGCGCCTCTCTCGCGCAGTCTCGTTATTTATTCAGGCGCGTGCGTCGAGCATACAAGCTCGTTTCCTTCCTCTCTCTTTTTTTTTTGCTCTATTCCTTATTTACAGCGAAATGACGCGCTTACCTTGCTGGTGGCGTTGCCGTTCTCCTCGATGCAGAAAACCGCGCGGCTCCTGGAGCCACCGCCGCAGGACACGCTGCATTTACTCCACTCGCCGGTCAGCCATCTGAAATTCGAGAGAATAAGGCCGCGATGATTAAAATGAGCTGGGAATTGTGCTCGCGTATGGCTACCGGCTAATTGCGAGAGGGGGCTGCGTAAGAGCGCGGCAAAAGTTTCGAGGGAAAAAACAATTTTCGTTTAATACTTTGATAATGCTGCACAGTGGACTATGCTGACTGTATACGCTTTGTGCGTGCGTTATAAACTTTTATTGTCAAAGTTTTTTCGCCTTTTTGAAAATACTGCAGAGAAAGACTTGCGCGACCTGCGAAGTTGCTGCGCTCTACATACGTTTAAAAATTGAAATCATTTTTAAGCGTCTGTGTAAATATTATTTCCAGCAGCCGCTGAAAGTTTTTTAATTCCAGCGCTTTTATACATCATTTTTTAATGCGTTTTCTTTTTTAAACGGCCGAGTGAGCATGGGAAAACGGAAAAACAGAAGCTTTGTTGTCGAGGAAGTTTAGTTTTGCTAAAAAGTTTCTTGGGGTGCGCATTTTTTTAAATCCTATAATCACGCTAGAACAGCATTTAAAAGTTTCATATTATACTGAAAAACAAGACCCGCCAAAATAGAGCAAACTCCAGACTTGAGAATTCCAAATGATTGATGGAAATTCGATTGAAAAGGACAAACTGCCAATGATATCGATAACCGCACGATCTAATTCCAGAGCGCGTTGTACATAAATGAAACACGCGTTAATGTCTAGCAAACATATCTCCAGCAAAAGTGTCTCGTTATAGACGGCATCATTAGCACCACAGACCGTATACATCTTCACGGTTCAAAGGAAAATTCAAAGAACGCAATTATGTGACAGCAATGGGAACATTAAGAGATAAAATTGTCAGAAGCCCCTTGAGCATCGACACGTGCGCGCCGGCGAAAGAGAGAACCGCAGCGAAGCTTGAGTAATTACATCTGACACTTCCAATTAGCAGGGCTATCGCCGCCGCGTCGAGCTTACTTTTCTACCGTCCGATTCCCTCGTCCGTATAGATTTCGCACGTTCGTTGAATGATCAGAAATTCCCTCTGTGATGAGGTCAGCTGCATTGTTGCGGAAAATTTTACATCTATTTCATCATCGAACTATCGCGAATTTTTCCATTTAATTACTTATAAGAGCACGCTTTAGCGGCTAGAACAATTTACACTCGCCGGGACTGCCTTGATTTTTCGTCCCGACACTGAATAGAGCGAGAGCAAGAGATAGAGAGATAGAGGAAAGAGAAAAAGTGAACCGACGGACAAGGCGCGATAAGCCGTGAGCCCATTGTGTTCTGCGCAAAGAGACGCACAGGAGCGCGTGTAAGTCCGCGGAATCAAAGGCCACATTACTCACGTAGTCGGCGGCATTGAATTCAACCGAGCTTTTTCAGCGAAAAGCTTATAGAGAGAGCGACGTTTGCATTCAACTATCTCTGGATGCCACGACTCTTGTTGTGACGCTCTCGTAACTTCTCTTTTACACGGGCGTAATGTTTTTGCCGTTGTCGTCGCTAGTGGATTATAGCGAGAAAGCTGAAGCACATCAGCGTCGAGAAGCTCGTAAAAGCGTGTCAAACACTGCGCGCGCGCGGGAAAAAAAAAAACAAGGATCGCGTCAATTATCGATAGACGAGAAGGTTTTCATTTTTTCACGATCACTCAATCAATCAGCCTCTCCGAATCTGACGTCAGAGTACGTAGCTCGTGGCATTAAATATCGCGTTCTCTCGACTAATATACCTACACATGCTGTGTGTATATATGTAGTATACAGCAGACAGATCTATCGATCGCTTTGCTCTCGGCGTACATCGCACTGCACTCGAGGTTTCCGCGCGCGCGATGACACGCGTGAAGAAGACACCGACTCTTCTCGTCGACGCACACGCAATTTTTATCTCTTCCGTCCGTTCCATTCTTCTTTCTCTGCTCGTCGTCGTCTCGTACACGGCATCAGAGCCACGCCGAGAGAACGCCACAGTGCGGGTACTTTGAAAAGATTCCCACTCCGTCTTTCTCTCTCTCTCTCTCTCTCTCTCTCTTTCGTATACTTATACTCTCGGTTGAAAGCGAGCCGGACTGAAACGGGGGAGCAGTAGGCAGTAGGCTGTGTGACAGCCGGGGAAGAGCGGAAGGAAGGTGGACGGGGCGAAGGGAAGTGGAACGCTTTTCGAGTCAAAGAGGGATGAAAATGCCCTTTCATTCGCGTCTCCCGTACTCCGTATATCGCCGACTCGGATCGGCCGCCGTCGACGAGCCTCGCGAACTCTCGGATTAATTGAAATATTAAAGCCGGTTATGGCTGTCGACGCTCGGCAGGTTTTTTTTCTTCATCTGGTTTAAGTATACATTTTTCAAGAAACAGCTTTTTAAAATGTTTTTACTCGTACAAAATGCATTAGGCGCAGTTTTTTCAAGTTATAAGTGCAGCTTGTAGTCGCCAAAAGTTCCCGAGAATTCTAGCCAGAATTTTACGACGATACGTTGACCTACATGAAACTCGATTGAATTTACACAACTTCCGGAAATCCAATCGAGCGTCGAAAAAGCAAACAGCAGCACAACAATAGTCGCAGCGCATCTCAATCCCACTGTAATTATCACGCCGGCGGCGCACGTAGTCGTCTAGGAAGCGTCAAGTGGCCCTCGTTCGCGCTAATCACCGGGCTCGATCGGGAACTTATCTACTCGCAGTCTAGTCACCAAGTAGTAGTAGTAGTAGTAGTAGTAGCAGGAGTTTGGGACGGCCCCCGGACAACGACGGCGACGCTCGGGAATGCGAGAGGGGCCTTCGTCGGCTGCCTCGAATGCCTGCGCCGCGTAGTCGTGTCCCGTGGGGGGGTTGCTGCAGCGGTAGCAGCAGCACAGGCACGCGCTCTCGGCATGCAACTGAATTAAACTAAATTCGGCCGAGTAAAGCAATTAGAGCGATTTAACGGGCCCCGAGCATTGCCCTGATTTATTAACAACACGCAGCCGCGCGCGAGCTTTGTCTCCGGAACTGTTAGATATAGTACACAATTACCGGGTGTCGAGAGTTGCATATTCGTCGCGACGAATCCGAACAATTGGATCGAGGAGAGCACGAGTTTGCCGCTCGCGTTTCGACGTTCTCGTTATTATTAACGGGGGCGCAAGCGCGAGAACGCCGAAAAACCAAGCTCGAGTTTCATGCTTTTGTTCTTACTCTGTATACATGTCGCATGTTGGTCGTTCACACTGTATGTGTACGTTAAACAACTCATTATTTTTTTTTCATCAAAAGTTCAAAACGTACATCAGTGTTATACTTTACGCAATTAAATTGTGATTGGCGATCGATAAATGAGCTCGAAAGAAAGCTGCTCGCTCTAAAACAAAAAGGCTTTTTCGGTCACTAGCGGAAAATCGCTGGGCTGTCCTACATGAGCGTCGGGGGAAGGCTGCTACTTGTTTCTCTCGTTTTCTCTTACGTCTGTGAAAAAAAAGGTGTACGAGAGAGCAGCCTTTTGGCCCACTTAATGGCCTCGCTCGGACTGGAAGCCTGAAAGCTCTCGCCGCCAGTACTTCCGCGAACTTTTGGACGCGCCACGCACACGAGCTTTCACGCGAGCTTTACTCGTTCCTCAGTTATTTAGCTGCTGCAGACGATTTTCGTATTTATCGTTGCTGCAGTTCTGTTGCCGCGAGAGGATGGCGAGCTTTCGAAGAGTATCCAAGTAAAAACGTCCGAACTCGCTTCAATGTGTGGATCGGTGCGGAAGCCGAGAGAATTGAGAGGATCGGGCGATTGTTGTTTCGGCGCTTTTTTTTTATTCTAGATCGCTGCTATGCCTGACTTATTTTGAACTTTACTACTTAACCCAGTGTCCACATCGTACACGCCATTATCGTGATGTATTCTTGATTTTAATATTAATAATAATAATATAAAACGAGAGATGTAGTGATTATCATATATCAACGTCAATGCTACATAAATATTTTACAATATCGTTACTCACTTAGTCAAACAGGGCTGCGTATTGCAAGGCAAAAGTACGACCTCTGGCTTGAGTTCCGCGTCGCATTTTGAACTGTCGACAATGCTTTCTTCCGGTCCAGTGCTCTTGCATACAGATGACGCAATTTGAAAGCCTGTTTTTCAAAAAAATACGAAGTACGCTTACATTTCACATCGAGATCCTTGCGTTTTTGAATAGCATTTATGAGATAATATCGTGAAATACTCCCATTCAAAGCTTCGAATTTGCATAATTCTCCCCCGTCAAGCGAAGAGAGATAAAATTATACGCATAATACAATCAGACACGGTAACAAAAATATGTAAAACGTCATACCTCCTCCGCAAGTTTCAGAACAAGCAGACGTGAATTCCAGAGTCCAGGCGTATTTAACGTTACACGTTGAACCGTCACCTCCACAAACACCGCAGGCATCTCTGTTTTTGTTGCTGCCGACTCTCATATCGCAACCGACCCTCTGCAAATATTGAAACGTTCATGTTGATAATGCTCTCAAATTAATTATACGTTTAACTTTCTAATTTGTTTCCAACTCTCCCCGTAATATAATATTATGCAACCTACTTTACCCGGAGGAATGTATAATAACGTTTTGAGCTTTGCGTTGTATTAGTCATTCTCAGAAAGCACCAGGCTCTCTCGTAGACCATATAATTATGTGAAATGTCGAGGAGCTACGCGTCGTGGCAAAATTATTACAAACCGCAGGGACTATAGTCTGAGGAAAAAGTTGAGCGTATCGCTCGACACAGCAGGCAAAGAATTTCGAATTAACGTCGATAGCGGCAACGAGGCGCCGCCGTATAGAGAAAAGCTCGCGCTACTGATTTGTCATTCAGGCTGCATGCGAGGGAGTCTCGCGGCTGCTAGTACATTATTCATCCCTTATCCGAGGCTACGGAGCCGCGCGCGCGCGTGTGTGTGCGTGTATATACCTTCGGCGTCTAGTAAGGCGGCTCCAACAGAGCCAAAGTAAAAGGAAGATACGATCTACGGATTAAGCCGATGTTATACATGAAAGGGAGATTTGACTGCCTATTAAGCTCCTTATTAAGCTGGCTCCCACCGAAATTGCCGCTCGAAATTATCGTCTCGGTTGTTCTACTCTCTCGCCACGTAATTGGGCCCGATTTAATTTCACCTTCGGCTCGACGCGATAAATTTCTTCCACGCTGTTTATTTTTGTCATAGCGAGATACATTATGCGGAAATTGAAACTTGCATACACACACTTTGTATAATGATGTTTCCGCAATTCATGAGGGTGTATATAGCGTACGTACACGGTGGACTTTTGCAAGTCAAATGGCATTAGCTTCGAGAAAAATTTTTGTTATCCTCGTGAGAGCCAAACTCGATCGCGACGGTAGTAAGTAAATAGCGAAGAACAAGGAGCGAAATTCCTTTAATCATTGGCTGTATCCAAAAGGCGCCAATTCCTCGGCTGCACAAAAGTCCTTTGAAAACGACTCGAGAATTATGCAATGCTAAGTGGATTCGCAGCTCGTTAACAACTCTCGCGCTCTTGCCCTCTCCCTCTCTCTCTCTCTCTAGCGGCAGGAGAGAGGCGCTCGTTACGTCAAATTGTTTATGTTATTCGGGCTCTTGAAACTTGGATGACTTTCTTCATCGCCTGTTTCTGCGAAACGCGCAAAATTGATTAAGAGCTAATTGCGCGACTCGAACTTTGCAGCCGTGCGCCGCCTCTGTCGCGGCGCGAGACGAGGTCCTTTGCGATTGTGCATAATTTACGTAAGCCTAGGCTATATCCGCGCAGTTTCTTATCGCGAATAATTGAAGCGGGCCGCGAGAGTAGCGAATGATTGACGCGTGAATTAGCAAGAGGACGAGGATATACATCGTTGGATTTCAGATAGAAAAAAACAAACAAACACACTCACCATGCACTCGCCGTTGATGCAGACATCCTGACTGTCGGGATAGCACCTAGTCCCGTCCTGCACCTTCTCCGCGAGCTGTACGACGATCGACTCGTCTGACTCGTACTCCTCGGCGCTGCTGAGCAGACGTTCCTTCAGAGCGCGAATCTGTTCGGCCGCGGAGGCCGCGACAACGGCGGCACTACTGCTGTTGGGCTGCTCGCCCCGGCAGATCAGAGCACAAGGGCGCGAGGGGTCGTAGTATGGGTACCACTTGAGCAGCTGCTCGCTGTAGGGTACGTTGTCAAAGTCTGAGCACTGCTCCGAGCGAAAGTCGAACGGCTTGTCGCATGGCTGAAACAAAAAGTATCGGGTATAATGCATATTATTGTACTTTCAATATGATCGATGTATTGAATAATTGAAACATAACATTTTACATTAATTTATAGTCGACAATAAGCGTTCTTTATCCGAACGCCAATAAAACAGAGAAAAAAAAAATACAAAGTTTATCTGGCCTCCGGGCAGCAAAATCGAACGACCGGCGCGCGCCTATAGGAGATTTAAGCGTCCCCGCCCCAGGGCGAGCAAACAAAACTCCAGCGAGTTGTGTTCCGCATCGGTGTGGACCTTTGCAGTTACGCCGATTCATTTATTCATCTCGGCGGGTGTGTGCGTGGAATGATTGCGCGGTGCTGCACAGGTTGCATATACGCTGTGGACAATGTCGATTATCGCGAGGTATGGTGGACCAATAAATATTGATCGTTCCACGCAGTCCATCATCATCACTTATATTATTATTGGAAAAATTAGAATTCCACGAGGATCTGTAATAATTTCTAACATCTCCCGAGTTTCCCCCTATAATAGCTTACAAAGCAGCGCGAACTTATTATTTTCTCAGAAGTTTGGATAGTAAACAGTTGAAACAGCTGCAACGGCAAACAGTGTTTAGGAAGTTTGGCTGAGCTGTACTTTATAATATGTACCGTTCGCTACTGCATCTTTGTGAAAATATCCACGCCAGCCGCGACCACACGTATAACCCACATACCTAGCTCTCGTTTCACACGTGTATTTATTTTCAATATATCCTCTAAACTCATGTACCCGCGGTAAATTGACTATTGACAATCGCGCGTAGGATTGGCATTTCCGTCTGACCGAATTCATTTGGTTCTACTATAGCATATGTCAAACAATGAAAACAGAAGAGAATCAGCCTGCCTTATCCTTCTCAAATGACTGCAGCGCGGTTACACCAGCGCGGAATATAGCTGGGGGAATAAAAAATAAGGCATATCGTGTAATTCTAAAGCCATTTCGACGGCATCATCAATGCGAGTAGCTGCATTTATGGAGGAGAGATCGCAATGAATGCCGCGGCGAATTTGCGGCGATGGCAGTTTCATCGGTATATCGGATGAAAGCTTATGGGCGAGAGATTGAAAAGCCGGAGCTGGAAAGAGGCTTGAAAATGGCCGAAGTGGCTTATGAATAGTCTAAATGCAGAAAATCCCCCCCCCCTCTCTATCTCTCGCCCTTTCCTCCCGCGGCTACTTTTAAGCAGTGTGTAACGCATTTACGCGGTTCAGTCGGGCCCTAGCATTTATAGAAAGCCTAGTGTTTATATAATGTACTATACTGCGCTGCGCTTCCCGCCGCAATGTAAGCTATATTTTCGTGCGCTTTTTAATAAGAGTTTGCGAGAGTCGGAGAAACGCACTGTTATGTAAAAGCAACTCGGCGATGCGGTGAGTTATTCTGGGTGTCTCATATCTGGACTAATTTTTCGCGCATTAACACGCAACCTTGTAAATCGAAAAGAGGAATGGAAGAATTAAGAGAGTCGTAGTATTTTCCCATCTGTCGTATAATACCGGCACTATATGTGAATGTGAGAAAACACTAGAGTGGAGAGATCCCGGTCCATTCGCGGGACAATGATAACATCTGCCTGCTGCACTCTCTCCAAGAAGAATAAGAGAGAAAGAGACGCCCAATCTAAATAGCTGTACACGTGAGAAAAGACATACAAGATTCAACATTTCGATAATTCATTTTGGAGCTATACGTTCTGAGCCTGGCAATCGCAACAAAATACGCGACAGAAATATCCTCTCTGAAATACGTATACGCTAGCTTTTCAGAGCAGGACCTCTCCATGCGTGGAAAAGTAGCGCGGAAACGGCACTCCTTTAACCTCTTCGTTCGCGCTGCTGCTCATCGACTTCTTCTTCTCGCGTTCTCGCCTCATCCATATACACACACGTGCAGTGGCGGGAGTCACGTTTGCGCTTCGCCCTCTCTCTCTCTCTCTCTCTCGGTATGACCGGTCACGCTTCCATTTTCTCGTTCTCCGGTACTCGTCGAAAGGCTACTTTATTTCTCTTAGCCTCTTCTCGCGCTGCAGCTTTTTGCTCGTGGCTTTTTCGCCGCGTGTGTTTGCTCGCTCGAAACGCGCGGATATGGCGCCCAAGAGCTTTCCATTGGCCGCACGTTTTATCGGCAAGATAAGTGTTTCAATCTTCTGTCGCGTTAAAGCGCGGAAACGTCGGATGTTTGTTAGTCCGGCGATGATTGCTGCCATTTGAACAGAGTGCAGAGTGATGTTTGCCCAAGCGCAATTTCTTTCCAGTCGTGCTTGCATTCAAAATACAATTTTTTATTTTCTCTCTCTCTCTCTGCAACTGTTCCTGGTTCGATCAGCTTCTCAAGCACGTCAATCTCATTCTCCCCGCACATAACAGCCTGATTCAGCGCACGTCGTTATAGCCCTTCGAACGCACCTAATCCAAAAAGAATCCGCGCGCGTACGCGTATACGAGCGTATTTTGCCCGCGGCTGCAACGTGTCGTAAAAAGTTTCTCGAACCTCGTTTCCACCGGATAGCCAATTCCAGAGAAAGAAACGCGAAAAAACTACCATATGAACTTTAGGCTATTGCCTGCCACTGCTAAACTACTGTCGTCGTCGTCGTCGTCGTCGCACCTGTATCGAGTCACCCTATAGCTTTGTCGCGCAGGCTCTGAAACTTGGGTCCTCGAAAATGAAAAAACATTCCCTGGAAATGAGCGGCGGCGATGCGATGGCTGGGAAAAACTCCTTTTCCGAATTCCGCTCACGCGAGTCGGCGCCGTGCTCACAAAGGATCGGGCCAAGAAAGGAGAACGAGCCGAGATAAAGGCGCGCACCTGGTTCAGAGGGAGCCAGTCAGGTGCGCGACACTTTTGTGCGCGTCAAGCGCACGCGAGGCTTTGTTTTGTTTTGTTTGAGGTATAGGCTGTATGTTGCAGGTCTGATTATCGCACCTTGTTTCTTCTTTATTTTTCAAGTAGCTTCTCAAAGCTGTCGTTATATTCAAGCTTGGAAACGGAGTAATTAAGTATACAAGAGTAAATGTCGAGTCTTTGATGAGGAAGAGCAGATAAATAGAGGAAAGACCGACGTATATAAATAACGTGGCAGCTGCTTCTCGTGAAAGAAAAATTCGTCACAGGGATTTTTTGCCCCGAAAGCTAAATTCACGTATACCGTTTAAAAAAGAAGTGCGATAAAGGTCTTTTAATTTGAGTGCCGACCATGTGCTGTTTCATTTTGCATTTAGAACGAATCGGAATGAAAGGCAAACGTTATAATAATTCAAGGGGGGCTCTCTCGGTTTATATTAATTTGATTAATCGGCGCAAAAATGAAAGATCGACTTGTTTTATTTTCCTCGAGTGAATCGTGAGAATCGCTAACGGATATTTCAGTTGAAGTCTGGAAAAGCGGAAGCTAAAAGAATAACGTCCCTCGTTTGCGGGAGGGAGAGTGTGGCAAGTCGATTGTCGCTTTTAAAAGCCGCGGCGGAAGCCACGGGAGGACAATAACTCAGCCGAGGCCGCGATAATTTTCAAGTGAAAATCCAACCGTAAAGGATTTACCTGCGCTGCGCTCACTCGACGCACACCGCCAGCTTTTTCCCGTTTATCCGCGCCGTCGTCGGAATATACGCCGCGTCCGAGTGCTAAGCTCTAATTTTGCGAAAGCTTGGAAGCACTCTTTATCGGTGCGACAGCTGATGCAAGATTGGACTGTTTTTTCGCACTCCAAAGTCCAAAGCCAAGTGAGTTTTTCAATGCTGACGCATATTTTCCAGGCTCACACTATGCGCGCACTGCAGATGTCAGTTTGGAAAAGTTTTTCAGAAATAAATTCAATCGTGTTGCTTGACGTCGAATAGAAAGTATATACTCTGAAAGCCCTCCAATCATGATGTGAAAAATTTACTCCGCCGGCAGACTCAACATGTCTCCATAAAATTATAAATTCCCGCGTTACTGCTCCCCTCGGAGACATTCGAGTACGCCTCGCGCGTTATATGTACGCGAGCACTCGCGGCTGAAAGTTTTCCCGTCTCGCGGCGAAATAGCGCGCGCACGGAAGCTGGTGGCGTCGTTTCTCGAATCAAAAGGCGCTCGTGCACGCAAATGCGCGCGAGGCCTGTGGTTCTTTGCATTACAGAATTCTCAACGTTACATTCGAGCTCTGAAAGCTTTTCAGAGAACTCGAGCGAGACGATAAGTACAATATATAAAATATTGAGTATACTAATGCTATTGAATATACTATGTTTTCTCATGGGAAAAATTAATTGTATTCGACACTTGAAAGCATGCTGGCAACAATGTACCAACTCGGAACTTCTCGAACCGATAACTCCGGATCCGCGGCAACGGCTATCAGAACTTCATCATACTAAATCTCCTTATATTTCACAAGTCTCATCCCGCTGCGCCCGGCTAAATGGTTAAATGGTTATTCGCTTCGTGTGCCACGGATTATAAGCCGATTCCGGCCGCTAAATCTATCCCTTTCAAAACGCCCGACGTTTAAATTGGAAAACCGGTACGTCCGAAAAATAAAAAAAAAACCAACATACGAGAGAGAGTGAGAGAAAAAACGAGTATTTGACTCCTGAAAGCGCGCAAAATTGATCCTCTTTCATCAGGCAAGACGCGGTATATGAGAAAATACTGCGCGCTCGTATACGCGGCGGCCGGATGAAAAAAGTCGCTGACACATCCAAGATTCGTTTAGCGGAATGAAACCGGTGAAACAATCGCGGTCGTCCGGGCCGCCCGTCCGACAACAGTAGGAGCCGGCGGCCTGGGATTTGCTAAAGGTCAGCCGGTTATATCAGCCGCGGCGGTGAATAGCCCTCTGTACCCCCATTCCTAGCTTTCAAGCCTGGTTAGCAGCGAAAAGCAGGTCAAATTCGTACGATGACTACGTGTGTTTCCCTATAAGCGGTAACGTCCGGCCGAGAAAGCGGGAGCCAACCTATTCATTTACTCAAGCCAATGGGCTGAGAGGGCAGCGGTAGCAATTTGAAAGAACAGAGAACGCGCGTGCTCGTGTTCTGGAAAAAGGGTCGCAGCCCGGCTTTTCCGGAAAAAAACATTACGAGCCAGCCAGCGCTGCTCTGCAGCTCTTTCGGACAAACACTGCACGATACTGCGATAATTTTTTTATGTGCTCTCAACGCGAAACTCCTCGCTACTCCGAGGAAATAATTTTTCATTTTTCATCGTTCGCAGGCTTGGATGCGCATCCATTCGTGACGGTCTTTTTTTAAAGACACAGTCTGACCAAACTCGGACGTTTCTACTCGCGAATATTGTATGCGAGAGAACTAGTAAAATCGAGGACAGCAGCATCCTTCAATATTTGCCTCCTGCTCGTCTCGTCAAATAAAACAAAATCCAAAAACATAAAAGGAGAAATTGCCACTCAGCCGAGGCTCACCTCGCCCATACCTATAGGTATATACGCGATAATACGAGCGAAAGAAAAAAAAAGAAGAGGTAAACGCGATTGGCGTCGATAAAAAAAAAGCATCACGGCTGAGAGCAGAGTATCGCGTGTGAGCCGACGCGACACGTATAATGCCGAGGGATTGTCAGGTCGAAACCGCAGGACACGAGATGAGTAGGGCTCGTCGCGTGTCCCGCTTTTACCGCCTGGCTTCGTGTCAATCACTCTCTCTCTCTCTCTCTCTCTCCCACTCGCACTCTCTTCTTCATTCTTCCAACGCCCTCCCCGTCCAATCGGATCTCTCGGTCAAAAGTGACGAGCCGTAAAAAAGCTCTACGGTATATACCTGGCTTCTGCTTTTCCTTTCGCCGCGATTGCGCGGTAATCACGGAAAATGCTCTCGCGCTGCTCTCATTATTCGAGGGAAGACTGCTGCTGCTGTTTTATGGCCAAGGAGATGGCGGCTGTTTGCCGAGAGGAAGAGCGATTCATCGTTGCGAGGTCTTTAGTGATTTTAGCGCTGATTTGGATTCTCCGCCGGATTGGATAAGTTTTTACGCGGCTGTATAAGAGAAGCATTATGTGGTCAGCAGGGTTTACGGCAGCTCTCTGTGTATTTATTATATACAACTGTTTACTCGTTGCGATGATGGAAACTGCTCCGGAGGGCAGAATCAATATAGTGAAATTATCACACGCAAAGTTTTCCTATGGAGACAGACATGATGACGAGTCAACCAACAAGGGTATCTCAAACAGCAGAACTGCACGATCCAGTGCGCATCTTCGGCTACGCCCTGGGGTTGAGCGAAACAATTCGAGCGTTGTCCGCACGTTCAAACATTACAACAAGTCTCTTTACCCTCGAGCCCGCATTGATTTCGCAGTCAACTGCTGAGGACGTTATGAATGAATGAGTACATCCCGCCCTGTCTCTCCTGGGAGAAAAAAAGCTTTGTTTCTTTCGGTAACAGCATGTGGCAAGTGTTTGGAAACTCGTTTTTCCTCTTTTAAACACACGATATTCGGAATCGGAAATACCTCAAAGATTTTATCAGAGTCATATTTAATGTAAATTACAATAAAACGAGTCGGGCGAGATATTTATATAGTTTTTCCCAAATTATACAACAATTGGTGAAGGGATAATTGCCAAAGAGATTGATTGCATCGGTCGACTAATCTTCTGTAGGTATACCTGTTGTGGGCTTCCAGATCGGAGATAAGATACGCCTCGGACAGCTATGAGTTTCCCGCGTGGGATGTCATATTAGATGCTATCTCAAACTAAAGCCTTTACGACCTGCTGAATTCCCACCATAAATTTTTCTCATCACTTATATCCTCAAAGTCACTCACGGCAAAGGAAATACCTAGCTTATATAATATATAATAAAAAAAAGCGCGTCCACTGCATCCCAATGAGATTTACGAGCTATATCCGCAAGAAAGAAAAAAGAGAATATTAATATACGGATCAAATCCAACGTGGGACAAAGACACGTGTCATCGTAGGCAATCTGCAGTACAGCCTGGTGTATGTATGTACACCCTTTCTCTCTCTCTCTCTCTCTCTCTCTCTCTCTCTCGGTAAACTCGGCAAATCCAGTTGGCAGATATCCGAACGAGGCCAAAACGCGCCTCAACACTCGAGAATCGCCGGCTTCCCTGCGCGTCACAGAGCTATGTATACGTGTATGCCGAGAGGACGACGACGAATTTTCGTCCCGGATCTCTACTCCCTCCAATACTCGCTCGCAGAGGATATAGTGTGTACTGGGAGGAGGAGGAGGAGGAGGCTGACTCGGGGAAAATGTGGGTCGGGTCACCTGCATCGTGTGCCGCGTCCCCGCGGGCCGTCGCCGATATCTGCCTGCAGGCGGCCGTTGTTGTAGCCCTCGTGTGAGTCGGGATGTGTCCATATGTGTGTGTGAGCGTATAACACACTGCACACTACGCTGCTGCTGCTGCTGCTGCTGCTGGTCAGGGAGAATTAGGATAAGCGAGCCGTAAAGCCTTCGACGATAGCGTGGACTGTGCGTAAGGCCGGCTAGGCTGCAGAACGATTGTCGCATGTGGGATATAGTTCTCGGTTCAAGGCATTCGGATAAGGAGTCATTTATGGATGTTCTTTTTAAGGGAGATGCACTATATGTTTAATATATAATAAATTTGCTATTTTAGCAATCGGTTTCAATTAAACAGACTACTATTATAAACAGTTATAAATTTAACGAGCAAACGAGAGAGGAAGAGCGAGCTTGTCATAACAAGGCAAAACAATATTATTTTTGAAACTAAGATCTGGAAACAGTTGTCTCGAGCCGCGCGCTGGCAGGAGTTGCGATTTACCGAGCTGTTATAAGCCGCGCGAGAAGTCGAGTTTAGTTTGTTCGCTTGGGAAACTATATATAACAGTAGCGTACAGTATAGTGTTCCTCGCTGCGGTGTCGAGGTCGCAAAGTCTAGTCTACTCGTACGTATACCACTTGCTGATAATAATTATCATCACATGCGCGTAAATTTCAAAAACGGAGGTGTCTCGTTCATACCTGCACGTTGCAAACTTTGTATTTGATGTTCCAAGGTCTGCCTTTGCACGGCTTTCTGCGACACTGCTTCTGCTGCTTGGAAATGCCACCGCCACAGCTCCTGTCGACAGGAAAACGTAAAGCCGTTGTAAAATTTGGTAATTTCGTTTGATTATTGCAATGCATATGATCGAATCATCAGCGAATAAGAGAATCTCGAAGAAAAAAAAAACATCTCGCACTGTCCATCATCGCGCCGCGGCGACAAAACAGCCAAAAAGTGTATATGTAAAAGATATGGTCGCGTCGCGTCGCAAAAAGGGGACACCGTAGAGCTGCCGGCGAAGCCCAAAGGATTTGCGGTGATTCACGCAAGAAGGCCGGCGGCGTGCTCTCTCCCTCCCCCGCGGGGAATATATAACCCTCATGGATCTAAAAACTTGTAGAAAATAGAGCAGACAGAAAAGATGAGAGAGAGAGAGAGAAAGAGCGCGCGCGGAGATCGATGGAGATATAAGACGGGGCAGTAAGATCGTAAAATAGGCGTTTCCGACCTGCTAGAGTCCGAACTTATAAAACTCATAAATTATCCGGAGAGCCAAGTACAAACGCGCGAAAGTTATCGCCGGCGGCGATGCCAAAGGTAAAGAAAAAAAAACGGGCTGCGTCGCGCGCGACCGATTCGATATTCGCTTGGCGTGCCGAGTAAATTAAGGACCTGCTTCATCCACTCGCCGCGAAACAAGAATTCAAATTGATTGAGACAATAGGTAATTCGCGCCCCTTTTTTCCCCTCTTCTTTTTTTTCCTCTTTGCGGCGCGAGATGTCCGTCCTTCTGGTCTTTCGGATGAGATTCAACTTTGCATATAGTCTCTCGCTTTCATCGCAGTGCGGGACTGCGGCTTTCCAAGCCGATGAATAATAATGACAAAGATAGGGCGCGCAGTTTGGTCTTCCAAGATTTTGCCTCTTCGTTTTCTGTTTTCTACTGCGACTGCTTTACGACTCGCGCATCGCGGCTATACCAAGTTGCACTGTTAATCAAGATTACGATTGTTCGAGGGCGTCGAGAGTTTTTCTCTCCGGGTGATAATTTATGGCTCGAGATTCAGTGATGCGAGGTGTATCAATTGCAATGAAACTTTCGAGAAGTGAATTTGAAATTTTCCGTATATTACAAAATATACACGAGAGTATATGCGAGCGTTATTTACCTCGAACAAGGCGTCCATTCTCCTGCGGAAATTCCCTGTAACAAAAGAAAGTTTATTGGTTTAGAAGAAAATTCATTTTGAGAAGGTTAAATCTAAGTCGCGTACGTGGGATAAAGTTGGAAATTTAATAACTTGTAAAATTTAATTCCCAGCAACAATATTGCCCCAAATTAGCGCTACTCAGTAAATCTTAAAGCTAGCTACATTATATTAGCTTCGATAACCTCAGCGCTGCAGTCTTTGCCGACGAGTATAATCCAGCCGAAATCTGTTTCGTCTATAGAGCTAGCGCTTAAGCAAACTCGATTAATAAGTCATTTTTCATGAAAATTCCATTTCCAGGTTTGAGTCGCAGTGGCGCTGCATTTTTCACGAGGTTCTCTCGGCGCCGACATTGTGTGCGCTCAGCTCGACACGAATTTCGTCGAGCTACCTGTTCGTTCTTTGGATATTTTATACACGAAAATGTGTGTGTACGCCGGGCAGATCTGGATGATATAGTATTCCGGAAAAATGACGTAGGTTCGACGCACCGGATAATGATTCGCTAATTTTTCGCTGCAGGAAATAAAAGCGCTGCTCTCGTAAATCACGACGAGGCGAGCGAGGGACAGATGACGAGGGATTTTTTTTAGTACTTTGATGATAAATACTCGCGCAGGCGGGGAGATTGGGAATATGAGTTTGTATATCGATTTTCGAGACGAGAGCAAGATTTCGAGGAATTATTTTGGAAAACGATTTCGCTGTAATTGTTTGCATTTAGCAGAGAACATGCACCGATTACTGGAGTTAATCCAATTTTCCGCTCCAGCTGGCGTTTATTATCTTGCAAATAAATCAAGCACGAACGATCGAGCGAAAATTGTTTTCTCCTCTTCACAACAGAACCAGACTATGTATAGGAGTATGCTCAATAATTTGAATCTGCATAATGACAGTAGAGAATGAAGACTTCCAAGAATGTATAGCATAGTAGTACATAATCGTACAAGACATCGCACCCGGAACAGATCAATTTCGAGTTAATACACACGGTCGAGCAGTCTATAGATTCAGCAGAAAGCAAATAAGGGTAACGCGAAATGTGAATGACCGTATACCGTCCGAGTCAGTTCGATCTGCTCGAATCTCCGCTGGTATCGAGAGCACCTAGTATTAGACGTGTCGAGATCAAGAATACTCGCGACAACGACTTCCACTTGTGTGTGTGTGTATATATGCGCGGTGATAAATGCGAGCCGCCGGCGACGAGTTATGCCCTCCTCTCGGCGACGACGTATATGTATATCGATTTCCGTGAGAAAGCACAACTGTCGCGAGGTCGTTTCTCCCTTCGCTATATTGTATGTGCAGTCTATTGCACTGCTTCAATTTTCACGCGTGTTCTTTTTGCTACTTTCATAAACCGCGTGTTTGCTTATACACTGTGTGAAAAACAGCTGATCCTTGAAAAAGTAAATCCGAGCCCCGACGAGCCGAGTACCTATAATATAAATATATTTTCCCCAAACGTTCGTTTTGTTTCAGGCCGCAATTTCAAATTGCATTAGCCGCAGGTTTACGCTGGCGGGAGAGGGAGGAAGGG
>UCQR01000481.1:0-19380 GCA_900474235.1 Cecidostiba semifascia
CGCGAAATGACGCCGCCTAGACAGTCTCAAAATAAAATTAAATAAACGAAGACAGTTGAATCTATTGACTACCGATGAATCGCTTGCGATTGCATCATAATATAAGCCACTTCTACCATTGCATCAATATAAACAACGCAGTAACTGCGCTCCATCAATGCAACATGCATTAATCGCAAGCAATCGTCTGTTTCTATCATCCAATTCATATACCTATATAGATCGAAAGAACAAAATGCTATAATACAGAGGAGAAACAAAAACAAAAGGGTGTGACGTTGAAGACGAACATGCTGCGTGTCTGTCGTATGTAAGCGTATAATAGGCACGTATACCACGCACCCATGCAGACACTATAGCGTCGCTGGCCCGTATACGCAATAGTAGCTAGTAGCCCGTAGCGCACATACTATATATACTTTATACACAGACTATGCCATTTATTGTAATTTTATAACGTTATAATGTTGTGTAGTGATTCACGCGGGATTTCCTCTTTCACGATTCGGACTATCCTTTGCTTCACATCCTGATTGTGATGCACATTCTTACTATTCTTTTGTTGGGATACTCAAACTTCGATTTTTTTGCAGTTTCGCGATTATTTTTTCTTTAACTTATCGTGTATAGAGGCTGGTCAATTAATAATAGATGACAGTCACGCGAATCGAGTTTGCGCTCGAGACTTTACTAATGAGATACACCGAGACGCGCCAGCGCCACTTATCAGCATGGAAATTTTCGCTGGAAATTTTAAGCTGTACTTATATACTCTTTATATTGCTTTCCACGCGTATAGCAGCGCCGCCTCGATTGTATATATTATCTATGTGTGTGTTTTTATATATATAAGTCGAATTGGAAATTCGAACGCGCTTTGATTTTAGCCGCTGTTGCGCGCAGAAAGGGTTATTACATAACGCGGCTCTACAGCGTTTCGGTGTATGTATAAATTAATTTTTCAACTATGTGATCGGTTATGCAGTTGATAGCTGCTAATCAGAAAGTATGCGTTATCTCTCTTGCTGGGGAGTTTCAATAGAAAGTATAGTGATGAGTGGAAAGCATTGTTTTGAAAAGCATGATTCGATGCGGTGAGGAATTTCTTATTGACTGATAGCGTATTCCTTGACTTTGCATTAGATAATTTTTTTGCGCTTGCTTTTTCATACATTTTGTCATAGTTTAGACAATTATTAGTAAATACAACGTTTTGTGAGAATTTGTTAATGTAACAATAGATAATTGAACTAATTGAATTCCACCAGACTGGGACAGCAAATAATGATAGTAACAAAGGTGTTATAAAATAACTGGGATAACTATAACTGTACCAATTTTTTTAAGTAAACAACAGGTTTTTGTAAAATTTAATGATATTGATTTAAGGATTTTCTCCTTCCTACTAAAGATAAGACACTTAACCTGGTTGAAGATGAGTATTTTACAATTTATAAAGAATCACTCAACATTTATTATACACAATCTCCAAAATTACACCATAATTAGTAATATACACGATCAGCATTCTCACAAAATTCTTATCATAACAGAGAAAGAGCACGAATAAGCAAAAAATCTAAATACTTCCATTATATGTTGCAGTGCCACATTGCAGTGGAGTCAGGTTTCGAAACGGTGGTGGGAGTATACCAAGCTGCTGAGTAGTGTAGTCCTGCAGAGATGGACTTTACACCAGGGTATCCACCACGTTCAAGCTTGGAATCCTCGACAGCTGTGTATGCTAGTTCTCCTGAATTTGAACAGAATTTCAAAGCTCACTGGTATAACAATATGTATTCGGCACAGAACCTCAATTCTCCGAGCGAGCAGCAGCTCATGAAGGAGAGTCTCAACGAAAATACAAAAAATTTAAATTTCAATAATGGGTGAGTCAAGTCATTGAGTTTCGTGTTGGATTGAGAATCCTGTCAGTACCAGAAGCATGAGTCAATCCTGCTATAGAATTACAACTAGACAATATCATTATGAATCATATATAAGCGACTGATGTAATGTTTAGAATATATTTTTTACATTGAGTTGTGAGATTAATAGTATAACGTTGAAATAATTTTATTTAATTAAAATATCAACTATACAATTTCTTTGAAAAGGATTGCTCTTAAATCTAAACAGTTTAACAAACTTGTCATTGCAATATTCAATTTATTACTTTATTCAAGAAATTAATCTGTTTTTATTGACAAGTTATAAAGTAGTAAAAATGTCTTCAGTCTTAAACATATAGATATATACAGTTATTATAATGACGAGATTCACTAGGGAAATTTCTAAGACATTTATTTTTGCTACTCATTGCTGAGCCAGTATTTCCTTATGTATAGTGAGTCCATTGGTATTAATTCAGCCTGATTAGTAAACGGATTGTTGGACTTACTTTCATCTCTTATTTATTTATATCTATCTATAGGAAAAAAATTCAATACATGATATAATTACCAATTAGAATGTTGATTATGCAAACTTTTAAAGAGATGAATGAATGAATATTTATATGAAATTGTTTAGAAAAAGTTAAATTTTTATTACATGCTTTATTACACTATAAAAGTTTTATGATTGAACTTTATGAGAAAAATTTAGTATTTTATTGCAAAAACATGAACATAATTTCAAATTTTTGATAAAAAACACTAAAGTTGAACAAATTTTTCGAATTGTAGTTTCTTTTTTTCAACTAACTTTTATAGAATTGACATACTCTCAGTGTAGAAATTAGTTTATTCTCTAAATTATTAGAAAAACAATAAACAATGAAGTTTGAAACTTCAAAGTAAGATTGTGATTCAACATCTATATCTAATCAAAATGCAAACTGAAAATTAACTTTTTATTTTCATTAAAGCAGAATGTACTCGACGAAGCAGTCGCTGAGCGTGGACAATATGGCAAACCAACCAAAGAAGACGGTCTGGCAGAGCATGTTCCGCAGCATGTCGAACTTGGTGGGCGAGCATCTGAGTCGCGGTCCATTCTCTTTCTTTAATAAATGGTCGAGCATGAACACGCCCCTGTCTGTGACCGTTGTGTCGACCGACTTCTACAAGTCCTGGCAGCGCAGCAAGGGTCACCAGCTGGTCGATCCTTCCGTGAATTTCTACACCCGCTCTTGGACCAAGGACACTTCGCAGAGTAGTGACGAGATGCCAACACCCAATGTTTTATACGCTAACGAAATCCTGGGTGATAGTGTCAAGCTAAGTTGTAGTGATCCCAGCGACAGTGACGAGAGGTGGAAGCAGTACAAGTGTATGTATGTGAATTGTAACGAGACTCAGGGTAAAGAGGGGGTGCAAGAAAAAGTGATGGAGTCAGAGTTGGGAAAGGTAGATAAGGTGGAAAAGGACTTCATTACGGACGAAAAAATTGTTAATAGTGTAAATAAGAGCGATTGCAACGACGAACATTTGGAATCGCATTTTGATACCATCATCATCAATGATACAAAAGGTACTTAGATGACATAGACTGGGTACATAAGCAAGTAAGTTTGGGGAAAAAAGTCATAACTATTGTCTTTCATTTGCAGAATTAGATAGATCAACAAATTTCGGCAACACGCTAAATGTAGACGACGAGCCAGTCATGTTAGAAAAGCCCAATCCCACGTCAGAAGAAACGGAACAGCAGTATCCACAGTTACAATCGCAAGAGACTTCATCTACGATGCTTACCCAGGCTTACAACAAAGTCGTCAACGGAGTGACGGACCTGCTGCAGTTAGATAATAATGCTTCAGAGTCGATACCGTCGTCGCTGTTTACGAAGCGCGCCTGTTCGCCAAAACCCCGCCCCAAACGAGTTCACATCGTTTCGAATGGTCGAGGTCGAGGTCGAGCCAAATCGCAGCTGCGTCGCTCAGGCGTTAGTCAGACGCGACACCGAAAGGAGCGTAGCAGATACGACTGCAGCGAGGACATTAAGAGTGATATCGACAACTGGGAAGAACTCGAGTACAACCAAAGCACCGATGACGACGGTGGCCAAGATGTCTGCGATTTTGTTGGTTCGCCTGGTCAGTTCGATAACGCGGACGAGGATACGCATTACAGATGCTCGTCGAATAGTTTCACTTTGGCGGATGTCAAGCCCAGGAAGAGGAAGCCTAAGAATTCGAAGAAACACGGCTGGACGAATATCAGCGTCGCCTTTACGGTACCTTGTTTGGATGAAGATGGTGAGATTGATCCTAGTTTCAATATTGGCTTCAGACCTAGGTTGATGTCCGAGAGCTCTGTCGAGTCGGAGGATAGCTGCTGTATTGTCTTTGAAGATGATGGGGGCAGTATGGAATCGAGTTTTGAGATTGATGCTGATAATTACACAGCTACAGAAACAGAAAGCGAAACGGAAGACGAAGATGATACGGACGTCGAGGTGCATTCCATCCAGCCCACAAAGGTAGTTAAATTTTTTTATTCACGCCAAATAGTCACGATGAATTGACATATATACTGCAGTTTAATGCAGTTCATTGCAATCGACATATATATATGACGTCGATAAGATAGAAATCGTCAGTATTTCTTGGAAACTGTGAGGCGCTTTTCGTGCTTTAGAGATAAGAAATTTCGTGTGTTACCAAAGAATCTGCCTTCTATTCAAGTAAAACAGAACAAATGATAAATATTTGAACAGTGCCATGTATTGAATTCTCTGAAAATAAACGACGCGTTTCAGTAATTCCTCCAACTCTGTGAATAGTAGCAATTATGCAAATATCACATGTTAAAATAAGAATTCCGTTAAAACTGTTAAGATACTAGGTTTATCACGTCGCTGCGTATCAAATCAACGGACACTGTGAGACTATTATTAAATTTCGCTCCTAAATAAGTACTCACTGTCATAACTGAAACGACAAAAATAATCTTTAACGCGTTAAAAGATTGTACTTATAATTAAAAAAGGTATCTCAAATGCCCGAGTTATTTGTTATAACGAACACTTTTTTGTTTGTTACAGGTAAAGTTTAATCTGAACCCTACCGTTCATCGGATGATTAAGTGGAACTTCGCCTACAGAGCAGCTCGTCCTGGACCCTGGGAACAGATAGCACGGGATCGGGAGCGTTTCAACAGTCGTATCAAATGCATAGGTCGTGTCCTCGATCCTGTACTTGACAAGGAACATCGGGATTTCGTTTATAATGAGCGATTCGCCGAGTAATTTTATTGGAAAACAAATCAATCCTCTCTTCAGCGCTGTGTAACATAAGCGCGTTATAATGGATTTTATAAAATTAAAATGTCGTTGCTTATTCTTTCGAACAAATCGAACGAGACGAAATTACAAAGTATATAGAGAGCTGCACAATTGATTGCAAGAGAGAAGACTGCAAAATGAAATAAACGCTGCTGGATGTATAAAAATGTTAGATCGATAAATATGTATAAAAAGGAAAGAAGCAGTTAAAGCAGAGGCGACGTTTATTGTAGAAGAGAAAATGAGCCGTTCCTTAAGTAAGCACTTTTTTAGACACTAACGTGGTTTTTTACATTTTCATGGCTGCTTGAAAGGAGATGATCCAGGACACTTCTATTGTACCTCACCCCTATATCATTCTCTGCACAAAGTGCTTATTTAACGACGCGTATAGTTGCATCATTTTTCCTTTTTTTAAATTTTGTCGACCGTCATTGTTTTGTGTTATGCATATTTTATGCGGTTGATGATCGTTTCTTCCTTCACCGCGCACGACTGGCGTACGCGGTCAATCGCGTGGAAAATCATTCCCAAAAGTCGGTATGTAAAGTCTACAGCTTTGTTTTTCCACTGTTTGAGAATTAAAAATGATTAGTGTCTTCAAATTCGAGTATAATCGATCATGTACATATGTATAAGAAAAGTGGAATATTGCAGATTATGAAAAATTAGAAAATTACTAGATATTTTTACGCTTGATTGCAACACAAAAGGAAATGACCACAGTGTCTTATATATCTAAAGAAAATTAACGATTATATTGTCAGAATTGCAATTTCGTATCCCAAATTTGCTTATTTTTTAAATCTTCTGTTGCTATAAGAATAAGGCAAAATAAGGAAAAGTGGGTTTTTAATATTAAAAAAATATTTCGGCGTCCGTTGTCTAATTATAGCATAAAAGCTATCTGTTTCTGTTCATCGTCAGCGATTTAAGATGTCTTAATGACACTTCATTTCACATTATATAATGTAAAAATACAGCTGTAATTAGAAGAAAAAAAAAAATTAAACATTGACTATTACACTATATGTATATAAGTATAAGAAATTAATACTATGTATTTACGTATGAAAATGAACTTCGACTGCTATTTTGAAACACGCAATGATGCGATTTTAAACGTTTTACAAATTTGAAGTATCAGAGTATTTGAAATTTTGAACGTATTTTGATTTAGTTTTTGTTTTTTCAATTTATAATGTATGTACTCGTAAAGAGTAATCTTTTTTTTTTTAATCATACATGTTTTCGAGCGAGTTTCTTGATGGTTGGCGTCGAATAGGATTAATACTGTTTATGTCTATAGAAAATTAATAAATAAATATTACAAGTATATGTGACTACAATGATTCTTCATTCATTTAATGTCTGAAATACCTAGAATATTCATAGGATCTTATATCCCATATGATTTAGTTATATATTCTAGCTACTTCGATCGGTAACTATTGCTCAGATATTTATTAAGTATCGTGCCAAGAGACCTCGCCTACTGTAGCGCTTCCCGAGCCAGAATATACTTATTATATATTGTCGACAGTGTCCTGAAGGTATAAGACGACATTTGAGTACGTTGAGCAAATTTTTATTTCTTTAATTGATATAAAGAAAAATTCATGCAGTCTCATATATTTAAACAACGGCATGTTCGAGAATCCAGTCGACATATTAGTCCGTAACACGGGTGAACACACCGGTGCTAGTAGCATATTCATCGTCGTCCATGATCAATGGGCCACCGGAGTCAGCCTAAAAATAACTGATGTAGTAGTAGTAAACCAACACAAATCTCAGTAGGATAAATGGTCCTGTTTCTGATTTCCATGTCGCATACTGATTATCATTATTTGAAAAATATAGTCAAACAGGAGCAAAGCTCGCGTTATGCGCGGTACATCAATGCCTCTCTCGATCGATCGTCGCATACCTATCCAGTCTTTGTGCATATAACAATCTTAAAAATAAGTTCAAAAATAAAATTTTCCCTACAATTATACTCTTAAAACTTGTCATTCAAATTACAAAATTTATATATATATAAATATTCAATAATAGATCATAGTGTATTGTGAAATTTCCGTAAATCTCTTGACCATCAGCATATCGTAAAATCGATGAAAAATTTGTCCAAGCAGGAATGATATCATGCATTAGTTATCAGCGCTGTGCAGCATTTTGCGTGGGAACATCCATGGGCAATTACGTCGCATCTCGCTCTCTGTTTTACTCGTTATATTATAGATACTTAGCCGTGTACTTGCCTACTTACTTATGCCTCTCGCGGGCCGACGCGACTATATACATATACACCACACGTCTTTTCGTAATCCGACAATGCGCTGTTAATGACGTGTTCGAAATCGTGTCAAGGGCATCAGCGTCGCTGTCGCCTCCTTTTTTTCTTTCTTCGGCGTATAGGTGTGCCGTGGAGTAGTATATGCCATTTTTTTCATTGTTGTTGGGATGCTCGCTGCACGTCGTGCGCATTATTGTTACGTGCGCGCGCGGACAGATATTTTGCACGGTTTTAATATAAGTATACCTATACTACGTTATTTTTTTAATTCGATACGAGGGATATGGAATTTCGATTAATTTATAATAAGGGATTATACCCGTGATTTAAAAGAGTATTATAGAAATACATATATAAAAAAGAATCAAAGACGTTGAACTTTCGATATTACCGGCGATATAATATTATAACTATACCTATATAGAATAAGAACACGAGCCGCGATGCGATCTTTATAATATCTTGTTTTATTGACCTATTAATGTGATCAAAGGAATTACACACGAGATCGCATGTAGAAATGGGGTGTCTGGCATCAATGTACCACAAAAATCTCTTCTATATAGTAATATTATTTTTTTAAATCCCTTCGTCACATTTATATCTGTATAGTTGCATACTCAATTTCCCATCAGAAGAAAAAGTAAGACTTTCGATCTGAGCACATCACGCAATCGAACAAAGCTGGCAACGTCTCCCGCTATTGCAAAAGTCGAAAATTAAGTGCGATTATGAAAATAAAGGAAAGAAAGAAAAATAATGATTGCAGAAAAGAAAACGCGCATATAGCGAGGACGAGGCTGAATGATACTGCGATGAATAAGGCGTTGAAAAACAATTTGAAAGCGAGAGAGCCTTATATCATTTTTTTCCCTGGCGTGTATTTATTATATTATATGACGAGCCTTTTTTGCAACATCCTTCGGTATCTCGTTACATAAAAACTTTTGGTTTTCCTGGAAAAAGAAAAAAAATTCTTTAGTATAGCGAAAGCGAAAAATCAGCGTGTCTCCCGTACGATGACTCTATATAAAAAAAGGAGGCGCACACGCTTCATTGAAAAAAGGTCGTTTGCACCTGTGTGGAGACAGCGGAAGAGGATGGGCTCAGATGTCGTAATTGACGACTCTGCGCAGTACTACAGCGTTATGGGCCGTTGACTGCGGCTTATTGGTACGTTGCGGTGCAGTAAGTGACGTCCGACACTTTTTCCTTCATTTCGCCGCCTCTAATGCGCGCAGCTTTACGAGGGAGAGGAAGCTCGTTTTGAATATTTCGCATTCTGACGACGAGTCGCTGACTATTGTTTCAGAATAAGTTCATTGTTTGCTCGCGAAGCAATAATCGTTGTGCAAAACATTTTCATATAATACTTAATTATATAGGCGGTGTTACATGAATCGCGATAATTTATTCTATACTTCTCACAGATGAGCTTGGAATTTATAATTGGTGCATGCACATAATTGATATAATTTTTTTCTTTTATTGTAAAACAGTTGCGTATATTTACATTTTGTTAATGAAACTGAAGAGATTTTTTATATTCAATCTAATAACCCTGCAGCTTTCTCTGGTAAAACGAACTTTTCTGGATTCTCCTCTAGTAGGCAGCCCAATACTCTTGGGACCGACAGTAGAGTCCCTGTAATAGTGGCTGGGAAGCCAGTATTGTTGGACGTCTGATACGCGAACGACAGTCTCTTGCTGAAGTAGTCACCGCAGGATGAAACGTGTCCAACTTCTATATACTGGTTGGAGTGTGCAGACCACATTTCGAAGGAGACCCTCATGCTCTCTGCTGCCTGTAGTTCCTTAGCAGATCTGAGGACGATTCTGTGATGGCAGCCTAGCTCGCTGTAAATTCTCGAAGCTTTTTCCACCAGGTTTTCGAACTCGCTTTTGTGGTCATCGTTGTCTTTTCTGGGAACGAGTGTAAGTGCTTGTATGGCTGATGATTGACAGACTGAGAACAGTCCGTAGGATGCTGGTGTACATGGAAAGGGTGTGTACTGTCTTCCAGTGGTGAAAATTTTTACCGGGAAGCTTTTAAGTTTCAAGGCTTGTTTTGCGTACATGGCGAGCAGTGCTGGAAGACTTGCACCACCGACCAAATGCAATCTGTTGATTAAATAATCTTTTTCCACGTCGTCCATACTTTGCAGGATAAAAGTTTCCGCGGAACTTTCGTGATCCATGCCAGCTCCTTCAACAACGAGACTCCTAGCAAAATCAGGTAGTGCTACCCGCGTGGCTCCGCTTTCGTTTAGGATTCTACCTGCCACAGCTATGGCTCCTAGTTCAAAGACTACTGCCTCGTTACATAGATAACATTGAATTGGATTTCTGTACTCTAATAAACCTAAATCTGTTCCGATGTCTAAATGACTCTGCCTTTTGTCCTCGAGTACATCTTGTCTTTCACCAATGCTTTTAATAACAATTGCAGCATCAGACGGAGTGTGTGGATCAATTTCATTGGGCACTTTTAAAACTTGTGGGATAACTGTTTCCTCGAGATCCCAAATTGCTTCTTTTACTACCTTTATATCCTGCTTTATGAGTTTAATTTTATTTATAATAGCTTCTATTTCGTTTTTGTCTGCAGGAGAATGGTCTTTCTTTTGATTGATCTCTTTTATACGATTAGTTAGTTCAGCGTGCTTTTGCTCCAGTGCATCCTTGTTTGAATGGACGTATTGGTAGTATTCCCATGATTTCTGCAAATCCTTTGCATCGATTGTTGATCCTCGTAGGCTGAGTTCTCTCTCAAGTTTTTCTACATCTACAATGCGATCGTCAAAGTCTATTTCTGGCGACAAGTATGCAAAACTCTTATGCGCTTTGTTGCCAGGAACATACAACGAAGACGTGTAAGATCTTTGAATTGCCAGAGTCTTTGGCAACATAATGGGTTTCAATGCTCTCAAGCCTAGGCGATTTCTAGCACAAAAGTGTTTCACTGCAAAACTAGCCATTTTGCACTTATCAAATATATTCTATATATATTTACCAACAGCGTATATTCATAAACATCTATTCGTTCTCATCGTCCACTTTCATAACTTTAGCATCTTTGTTAATGTCTTCTTCGCTAGCTATAGTTTCAATCTTGCGTTTCTTCGGTTGCACAAAGTTGCCTTTTCCTGCAGCTCTCTCTGAATCTTCGACGGTGTAAGGCTCTAGCTCCAGTGCTTTTAGTCGTCGTTTGTGCGCTTTTGTTTTGAAATGGTCGTGCAAAGCTTTTTGATCAATGAAGTACCGTCTAAAATAATTCGATACCATAGTTAAAACCTTTTCTCATATATTAGGATGTATTGCTGTTTTAAAAAAAGTATATCACTTACGCGCAATGAATGCAATAATTCTGAGCCGCTCCTGGCTTGTCAAAGTCGACCTCTTGGTTTATAAGCTTTACCGCATTTTCCTCCTTCAAATCTGCATCGATCTTGAGGCGCAAAAAACAGTCTGTTTAATTCAACAACAATCGACCACGCGGTATCGCAGCGCTCTTGTAATATATAGGTTAGAAATCGCTTACCTCATCGAGATCCTTCGTGCGTCTTTTTGTCCTGTGCGCCTTCTTTATGTGTAGGTTTTCTTTGTGGTGCTTCTTGCGTCTGTAAACCATTTCACTGTCACATCAATCGAAAGCAGCAATTCTATGAATGTTGTCTTTTATTACTTCTACGAAATATACGCGCTGTTGAGATACGTGTGTGAGGTTATGGATCCTCTACCTTTCTACCTACGCCTTATGTTATGACGTGCACATCATATATGTTATGTGCCATCAGATGATTTTTGTATTCTGCTAGCGTTGAGCTCGTCAGCAGACGGAAAGGTAAGAATTTTTGTTTACTTTACCGTCTATAGTTTACTGCCTCGCCTCACTTTGGGCGTCTGTCACTTACTTGTATAGGTATATTTCAGAGAGAGGAATACCACTTTGTAGAAAAAAAGATAAAGAAGGAAATTCAAGCTGGCATATCTATCCGCGTTCTTCACTCCAGAACTCCAGAGGCAGAGATAAACGATCCGGAGATAGACACATGCGAAAACATTTTTTCTGTATAAATAATGAAAAAATAATTGCATGAAACTGGAAAATTATCCCCATAGTGTAACAAAAAAATAAATAAAATAAAATTACGTAAAAGTGTGTATAAGCAATGCTATATTTGATGAAGCAAGTATCAGCAGATCGTAATTAGGAAGTAATAATCGTAGATATTCACTTTTATTACACTAACACATGCAGAATATATAACACCTCTATACATAAATTAGCCATGGAAGATAACTCATACTTTCTTTCACCTGCCATTTTCACCATCGCTCACGTTTTTCAGTATAATAATAGCAAAAAAAAAAGAAAACAATATTAGAAAAATGATTTTACGACAACACGTTATCTCTCTCGTGATTTTATTAAAAACATATCAGAAACGCTTTCTTCTTTCATATATATGTATCCTTTATAGAATATAAAACATTCTTTGAAAAAAAAAGACATTACAAAGAGGAGATACCATATATAGGCGAACAAAGAGACATCTCATATACACATATAGGTATAACGGATCGAGAGCACACAAACGCAGTCGGCAGTACCTATACCTATAAGTATATAGAGAGACCAGGCGAAGTAAGTGTATCAAGATCGCGGTGCCGCGCTGCTTTCACCTTCGGCCGGCTGAAAGATCAAAAGCTACTGTGTAACAGCTGAACTCGTCACTTTTTTCTTTTATACTCTCTGAACCAGTTTCTCTCGCGATGACGAAAGCGAAGCTTCTCGTTATTGTACGTATAGGAAGAGACATAAAAAGAGAGGAGATGTGTGTGTGTGTGTCCCTGTCTCTCGATCACCTCGAACCTCGACTGAGACGCGGGTGTGGTGTATATAACATTTGCGAACTTTGCCGGTTTTGGCGGTGCGTGTGCGGTAACTTCGGTTTTGTTGTTACTCCTTTTGGCTCGAACCGAGAGATCTTGAATTGGAGTTTTTTTTGTTGTCTGATAGAGAATAAAGTGACACTTTATATATACTTTCCTATATGATGCATACATAATCGAATACATACTAAATCGAATGTAATCTTACGTTTGTATATCTTAAAATAAGTTTGACGCATATGCAATGCTTGCAAAAAAAAGTTCATTCATCCTTCCAGAGAGCAGCTCATTCAAGACAAAAAAAAACTGGAATCATTTTCGCGATTATTTCCCCAACGATGACGCACCCTCGTCACCTGCAAAAAAGTGTAAGCATCAAAAAACAAAACCGGAAAACGGACGCACATTGTGCAATAATCGAGATCCGCAAAACGCGACTAAAAGAAATACATTCACTCGCGCCGTGTCTGCACAAAACAAAACCATCGTCGTGGGTTGCCACGCGCAGTTCCGTGGAGACGGCTTCTCGAATGTTCTCTCCACCTCTCTCTCTCTCTCTGTCTCTCTCTTTCTCGATTTACACAGGCTGACCCTTTCATAAAACGCGTCTGTCGCCTAGTATTCGTGTATATGTGTGTGTATGCGTATATAGCCTCTGTGTTTCGCATAAATTTCTTCCTATATGTGTATACGCTATACCAAGGCGTCGTTGTTTCGACACAAAAGCTGTTGCTGCTGCTGCTGACTCTATGTATTTTGTTTTCGGGTCAACGTCAACATATGTCTATAATATCATTGGCCTGATTTTTGAACTATATTATGATAATCATCTCTCATATGTGTTTGATATCTGGAGACATGATTTCGGATGCATATAGATTCGTCTATGAAATAGCTCTGGGTGTAGATGACTGGAAAATTTTATGAGAATTATGCAAAGGGTTGTGCGGAGGCAAAGCGAGAGAAGCGTATATTTGTGACGGATGGATCCGAGAAAGCTGTCTAATTATGTTCTCGTTATTGCAAAATGTTGTAACAAGTGTGTAATAGGAGCATAGTTGTGCAGTTCTTGTGTAATTTGTCGATTAGATCCAAACAAATACTCGATGACCAATGATATTTTCTTGTATAACAATAGCTTCGCAGAAATTTCACGCGAGTTTAGAAGGTCAAGTCCATAAATATGCGCTAGGGCGTATATCATAATTTTTATTGGCTTTATTATTATATACTTGTATGATTTCGCGAATCCGTGTATAATACAAGTTGTAATTAGACGTTTAATAGTTTTCATAAATTTCTTTCTCGTTACTGAAGATATGTTCCCGAGAAGAAAATATCACAGTTTAGCGATTTTCAGTAATCACGTTATATATTAAAAGACTATCGTTTGCAAATTTTTGTACGTTTTTTGTATGCCAAAAGAAATTATGAGAAAAATTATGGAAAATAAAAATTTGATGATGGTATATCATGCTTTCTTTCATAGGATAATAAATAAACTATAGGATCTATAGAGTTATCATATGGGGAGAAGCAGGCAAAAGGTTACTTAATTTATAGTGAATAGAGTTCAAAGTAGAATATTAAAAATAATAAATAAATAAATAGTTTGCTTAATTATTTGAATTAGAATCAATATACTATCACTACAAAAATCTAAAAGACATATTTATACAAACTAAGCAGAATACCAGGTTTAAAAGTATACAACTTCGTAAAATGAGCAGATCTATTAGTGAGAAAAATAGTTATATGTTGTAGCGGTCAAATTATTTAATAAATTACCTAGTTATATCAAAGATTTGACCTTCAGTATAGAAAGACTATTTAAAGGCAAATTGAAAATGTTCATAAAAAAAACTTGTAGAGCATATAAAAACTTTATAAAAACTTATTGAAAATTTAATACTGTTATCAGCCAAAAAAATGTTAAGCTTATGTTAAAATGTATGTACATTAAGAGAATCGAATCCTTGAGTATATACAAATTTGTACTAAATCTCAACATGCGCCTATCCTCGATTCTCTCTCGGAATACAAATTCTCTTCCGCCAAGTTCACGAGACGCGGAAGGAAGCAGTGTGTACGACATACACGAAAATAATAAATATACAGCTCGAAGTGTGCAGAAATGCACTGGGATATGATGACAGTTTTGTAAATGTAAGGAATAAGCCGATTACTGTACTGCAAGGTCATCGCAGTAAAATAAAAGAGATCTCGTATGGGTGTGGACGTGTGGTTGTTGTACTTGACGAGGAAACTATACTGTCTTCCTTGTTAAGCTGCATGTGATTCAGATGTTTTGTAATTGAGTTATGCAGGGGAGGCGAGAAGTTTATCGCTGTTTGATTGCTTTTCATGTGGACGGTTTTCTTTTCTAGATGTTACATTGTCTTTGTGATCTGATAGAGGTTGGTAGGTTTTCTTTGCTTTGAATGGTAATTTTTAAATGAGAAGCAATGGTCGACCTTGAGTTTGAATCTTTGGAGAAAATTGGACGTGAAGTAGACGTAGAGTTATGTTGCAGCAGAGGTCAATAATAAACGTATTGAGTCATGAATATGCTCTTGAAATTTCGAGTATTTGTATTGGTATCTTATGTCTTATGGGATATCTACTGATGCTTATACTATATAGATACTTTAACCTTTGTCTTAACAGCGATTTTAAATATTAAATGTCACAATATTTTCTTGTAAAAGTAGACTAGTATTTACTTATAATCTTGTCTCTAAATATTTATCACACGTACAGAGGAAAGTCATCTAAAGGTGAAATCCTCCATTTCGTAGTGACTTCCTTGCCGATTTTTGTATTCCACCTGTATCGCAACATTTTCTTACAAGTAGAGATACTTAGCACTCTTTCTGAGATCGACGATTGATGTTTACGGCGGACTGTGCATTGACTAATGCGCAAATTTAATTTTAAGAATATAAATTATATTTTAATCCGGCAGATACCCAATATTTAGACGATTGTTTATATTTTTCAAATAATTTTGTTAATACATATTGACATTCGGTGTAAGAAGAAAATACGCGCAATTTTTAAATACTCTGATTATATTTAACTAAATAAATGTATATAACAAATAATTTCAAACATTTGGCAATCTGCTTAGTCAATAAATTTACATCGACCAATATTATTAGAATTGGAGAAAATTGCATGCAAGTATATATAGTTTGAACAATTTCTCCAGCATAATGATTTTTTGAAAAAAAGAATGTGAAAATAGTTGTCGCACAACAATTTTTCCTAATTCCATAATTGTAACTCAATGACGACGCGCATCGCAATGGTGACGACACACACGGCTGTCACACTTATGCATTCAAGAATAAAAGACAATAATATGTATTTGATTTCTCTCATAATTATATTTTTTAATGTTAATATATAGGCCTACGTATTATATCTCGAAACGGAAATCACCTATAAGCGCATATATGCATATACTATATAGGCGCATTGTCTCGTATTCAGAAAACTGGTACGATGCAAATGAATTCAGCGTATCGAAAACCATGAATCGTGAAGTATTTAATGAATCCATCATTATATTTAATACTTTATAGATGTCAAATTTGAGAAACGAAAAACGTGTCTGATCAGAGCACGGATTTAACCACTGATTCTTTGTATACCAACCATAAATTAATGCTAATTGTTTATTACAAAAAGACATTTATATAATCAATACAATAATCAGAGAATTGTTTTCTCAGCAATTTCGACCAAAAGCTTTGTTTTCTTCAAAAAATTTCATTCGGTTTCTTAAAAACTTGACGAAATTGTACAACATTTTCTAAAGATTCCGCACTACACAACAACTAAAAAAAACAACAAAAATCCTCAACAAACCATACATCACGCAGCGTATGTCCATCAACAGAAAGAATTAAAAAAAAAAAACCGCTCGCCACAGAGAAACACACACACAGGATCGGCTCAGAGAGACGCGAGCGTGTGGGGAGGTGAGCAGCAGTAGCAGCAGCCTCGCAGCGGCTATAAAAGCCGAGCCCGTAACTCGAGCCCAGCCAGTCCTGAAATTAGCGGTGTTTCCGACGCACACGCGAACAGTCCTTCTTCGCTTTGACTCTTCTCCCTGTATACAGTACGTGAAAGTACTTATAACTACGAAGATGAAGTTCAGCCTGGCTCTCGTTGCGATCGTCGCCGTCGTCGCTGTACACGCGGCCGAGGAAAAGAAGGACGAGGACAGGCCAAAGACTTATAGGAGGCTCATCCCTGCTGATGTGCTCAGGGGTAAGATATCAGTTTATCGGCTTTTATTTTGTGAAATTTTTTCCTGTGCCCCTTTTTACGCATTGCACGTCGCCGATGTTTTTTAAAGAATATTTTTTGCCCATTATTTTTAAAAGTCTGTCGATTATTGAAGAGTGAAATTTTTTGCTTCAGTTTTAAGATGCACATAATTTTACGGTAAACGTATATCTTTGTCGGTTTACTAAATGAGTAATTTTAGGTAAAAATCGAAAGAAAATAAATTTAACGATTCATTGACATATATAGACTGAAATCTCTTGCGTCACCGCGAACCCAACCCATCGAAAAAACAACACCTCCGATCGGTTGATGTATAAATATGAAAACCGTCAGTTGGTTAAAGATGTAAAATAAATAAATCGACCGCCAAAACGGGATGTATAGAAATCGAAAGCCGAGTAATTCTGCGTTGTTTCCGCGAGTCGCAAAAAAAGCGCGAGTAGGCGTCAATCACTTTCGCCAGCAACACGTATCGCACCGCGACGAGGAAGAAAAACATTGGTCGATGCGTGTAGCCGGAAGATTTTCGCGATACACGTATGTATACAGCAGTACATATGTGTATGTGTGTATAACATGTGTTAAACACTATATGTGTATCGTTTCGCGCTTTCCTTTTTCCGAGAATACTTTATTCGACGCCTTGGTTCTCTGTGCGGCTCTATATAGGAAAGTCGAGAAATTGGGACGCGGACGCCGGAGATTTTCGCTGATGATGAGCAGTAATTCGAAAGCCTCGCGGTTTTGTTTGCTTGACGATTTTCAGCCTCTGTTTATTATCGAAGAATTTCGATTCGATAATACGATGTAGCATATGATAAATTAATCATAAAGTGATCGTTGAGTGTATATTCATAAAATGATTATCGTAATTCTGGGTGAGGAGTGCAATCATCGAGTTTGATGAACCCCTTGATGAGTTGCTCAATTTCGCCGGGTTGCACGATTATTTTGCATACATGATTGTCAGAGCATACGTGATCGGTAATAATTCGATTGTGTAAATCAATTGGGTCGACGAACTTTCGCGTGAGTCTCGAGACGAAGAATGTTTCTGTAAGTTTCTAAATGCTAAAATATAATATTAAATAATGAAGATCTGATGTGCAATTTTTCAACGTCGAAGCACCGGTAAACCTTACGAAAAAGAAGCAAACAGTCGCCCGCTTGACCAACTTTAACAGAAAAAAAATCGACCGTCGCAATACCGATCAATTAGCGAGGTCTCACCCGCGCAACTCCTCCTGTCAATAGAGAGCGTTGAAACGCCTAGCTCCAAGTAAATGATTTAGAGCTCACCTTGAACCATTATTATGCAAGCGCGTATATGGCTTAATTGCGGGATGGGAGGATAGAGAGATCGCGATCGCGGAGGATATTTTCTTTTTTTTGCCGTTATGCGCTTGTTTCTGTGCTATAGTTATTATACGATAATAGCTGAATGAGATAAGGAACATGTAAGTTTAGCGCCTCGGTGCAGCTTGCAGCAGTTTCTATATATTAGTGAAATCGAAAACTTTCGAGACTACATGTAAGATGAATCGATCCGATCGTTATAAAGTAATTGAATTTATTTATACGAGAGAAACTACTGGACGCGTGTTATACAGTTAATCTCCTTTTCACTTTTACAACAGCGCCTGATGATGATGATTCAGCCGATGAAAATGAACCAATCCCATTGAGACCGATTCATATTATTGTATGCCAGATGTATGCAGTGCCATGATCTACTGTATTCTCATATTATATTAGCGTTACACCACACACTTTGAGTTTTTTATTACAAACTCTCGACTCATTTGCATCGGTGCATTAACAGAGAGACTGCATTATATCTCGTATACCGATCTCGTAAAAGAAAAAAAAAATATAAAGTTCCGTAGTTTTTATGCACTCGCCGCAATTATTGCCATAAAAACCTAATCCGTACATCAAGTCGCGTTCTTGGATAAATAAAAATATCTCCGATTTTGAAGGTCGATCTCTGTACAACAATCAAGTCAATCTCAAGCATTAGCACAAAAGAAAAAGAATCAGGCCAGTCACTCTTGCCATCAATGTGTCACTTTTGGACTTATTCACGGTTCACGGCCGCTTAGCATTGAGCTCAGCGCTTTCTCGCGTCGCGATAATTGTAAAAAAAGGCGTTATGGGCGAGGATATATATATATATACTCACTTGCAGTGTGTGTATATATGTATATATCTCGAAAATACACGCCGAGGTGTATTGGAACGAGACTTGCGAGGCGTATTACACATACATATAACATCCTTGTCATTCTTGGCGTCTCCTCGGCACGTACCGATCGCCCTGGCCTACTTGTAATGAGCTGTGAGTGGAGGGAGTGTTTATGTATATCGATCTAGATCGGTATTATTAGTCAGTTCATTAGATTCCTGGAATTTGCTAAATAGGTGTGATAATGCAGGTGGCCGATTTCCATATCGAGAAGATTTAATAATACATTAAAAAACCGAATGACACGCACATTATTCAAGTAATATGTACATATGCATATACAACCGATCGCGAGGAAGTGAAACCGTCGCAACCTCGTGTACACGCGACACGTTCGCATTGAAGTCTCCAAGGATGAGAGTGTAGTCAGTGAGTTTCTCCACGATGTTATCGTTCTTTGTATGTATATATA
>UCQR01000482.1:0-15976 GCA_900474235.1 Cecidostiba semifascia
CTCTTTCTACTCAGTACTCTACTCTACTCTATACTCCACTCTACTGTCGGCTCGAGGGTGGCGAGGACCACCCGCGCACGTCTTTCGGAATGAGAGAGTATAGGTATAGGTTCTCTCTCTCTCTTTCTTTCTCCGCTGCTGCCTTGAAAGTTGAAAGTCGATACGGCCCGGATACGACTGGACGAATAATCCGGCGCGCGCGAAGCTCGCGTATCGTCACCGGAGTAGCTCTGCGGCTTCAAAGAGGTGCGAAGAAAGAAGGTTTCGCCTCGTACTTCCTAATATAATACCCCCTTTTTTTCTCTCTCTCTCTCTCTCTCTCTCTCTCTCTCTTCGATGCAGGTTATTTGAACTTTCGAGTTGAGTGTATTTTTGCTCGCTCGAGCGTCTAAAAAATCACGAGAGGGATTATATCGGCTTATTATAGCTGGTGCACATACGTTAGAACGAGTAAAAGACTGCCGATTTATATAGCGATCGGATCGTTACACGCGACGTGTGTATATCTACATTTATAAAGAGCCGACTATATATATACTGCGAGAACCGGTGGCAGTGCTGAAATTTATACTTTATAGATATCATTTATTATGCAATTCGCCTGTCGCTCTCGTAAAAGCTATTTATTGTATATACAGTGACAATCATCAGCAGTATAGCTGTTATTTCCTGCTATTGAATTACTTTCGTCATCGCCGGGCTGTGGTAATTTCCAAAATCCGACGCGCGCGTCCCGAAAATAATTCCTTGTCAAAAATATATAGCTGTCCGGAGAAAGGCATAAGAGCGCAGCAGTATATAGTAGCTGCAGTCGCGACAGTTAAAGCCAAGACAGCTTTATGACACGCAGATTAGCCATCCGACGAAAATCGGACGAAACTACGCGCCTCCCGAGATCGTTAAATGCACGAGTAGCTATATGCGTTGTGGCCATTCGTCCATTGTCACGGCGGCGCAACTGCTGCAGCCAAGCATCAAGTAGATCGGAGATACGCCTGAGCTAGATTCCGCGCATACTTAGCCTTCCGCTGCTTCCCAATCGTATACGAACAATAAGTCACTGCGCAGTAACTCTTGTGCGCGCACATCAGAAGCAGCAGCAGCAGCAGCAGCAGCAGCAGAAGAGGAAGACGAAGAAAGAGGAAAAGGAAGCCGTCGCCGCGACGCTCGTATATAGAATGCAATGCCGTCGTCAAACGCGCCGAGAGAAGGAAAGGAAGGCGTGCAACGCAACACAGACCACACAGGCAGCCGCTAGTAAGCGCGCGAGAGCGAAACGACTGTATCGTGAAATATGATAATGCCGAGCGCTCGAAACGTTCGCGACTCTTGTCTACACAAGTGCAAATGAAGGCTGATGCTCTTTTTGCTCCTTATCCCTCTCGCGCCCTGCCCTCTCTCTCTCTCTCGGCTCTTTTATTTCTCCATTTCTCCTACGCGTGCGCGCGCCCCTCGTAAATCTCAAAGTGATTTATGCTATAAAAATGCAGATTAAAAAGTCGCGTTTAACGACGCGAGACGCGCGCGCGCGCGCACGCCGGCTATACTTGCCGATGTAATTTATGAAAGAAAGTCATTGGGGGGGCTACATGCAGTAGTATATAGTGCATGTGCGATGCCAGTAGCGCATATGCATATATAGTCGATTCGTATTAGTGGATAGCGATGCACTGTGCTCTTCTTTCGATGTCTTTTGCTCTGCACAGCCAGGCACCGACGACTGCTGGCTTGACAATTATTTTTAACTATTTTTCAACTGCGATTTATAGTGTAAGAAGACACTGTGCAGGACGACAATTTCTCGATTGATTGGTCAAAACCGGAGCGTGAAATATACAGTATTGGCATATCAAAAAGCAGTCAACTTACGAGCTGGTTTTGATAGGCGGTGACAGCTGTGAATATCGACTCGGGGAATATGAAAGTTTTGTGCGGCTCTCGTTCCAGGTCTTCTATGGGATCAGAGTTGCCGCTGTCCGGTCGCTTTACCAGGTGTATCCGAGGTTGATACTTGTGCATCGAGTTAAGGACAAGCTGGAAAATTCAAACGGATATACAACGTCAATTATACGTGCTATATAAAGTTATGTGATGATCGCAAAAATAAGTATTATTAGAGACGTCCATATTGTCTCGCGTAAGGGAAATATAATGAAGCGTCTAATAGGAGGCTCGCAATGTCAGAGTTTGGGATAAATAAGTCACTTTCTTGTTTCGCGACTGACTGAATGAAAAATATCGGTAAATAATTCAAGGAAATCGCTACTGTCGGCTTGAGATATCGGCATTTCTATAAGAATTGACTGTCTAATTACATTCTGTTACGCGATAATATAAGTGCATTTACTTTTCGCGCATATCACGTATATAACGCGACTAAAAATAGAGCAAAACAAAGCTGTGAAAAGAAAGTCTTTCCTAAGTATAAAACCACCTGCAAAACCGATAATAATAGCAATAATCACCGGTTACTCAAACACACATACACACGCCTCCGGCAGTCAGCGCAGTTTCAGATCTGCAAATCTCGCTATTTCAAGCCGACAGTCACCGAGAAAAGCGCGTAATTAACACTTTCATAATGCAGCGCCGCGCCGGCAGACGCGAACATTGGTAAAGTCGTCTCTTCTACAGGTCGTATCTTTCTCATTCGTTGCAAGCTTGGTCCTGACGGGAGCTCGGCTATAGGCGATCGGTCTCTTCTCTATTTTTACCGGAAATGCACCCCGCATCAGAGTGCATTATCACCGCGTCGCGGATCGAATTACGAGGATGATTCATTGAACGCCGGTCTGACAAGCGTCTGGCGGGATCTAATCGAATATCTTCTGCCGACCCCGATGTATATGACGAAATCTATGAAAAAAATGCACTTTTGCCGGGAAATCATATGAAAAACGTCGATGAACAGTGGAAATCGACCGGAGGACATTTTTTGTTGTTGTTGTGACGTATTATGGTTTTTCATGTGAAGCAAATAAAGTACAATTTTATAATATCGTCAAAAATTGATTCTCGGGAGCAAAGTTGTAAGCGATTGATACAATGTAGTAAAATTTAGTCGAAAATCTCGGATTTTGCAAGAATGGCAAATCTACTTCAACTGCAACTCATAGCTTTGATCCAAGCATTCATTTTTAATGTTTTTTTTTTTAAATTAAAATAGCGCAGTAATTGCGATTTTCATTTCTCGAAATTCTGGCAGCCCCGAAAATGCATTTTTTTCACAGATTTCGTCATATACAATATCGGCCGCTGCAGCCGCCTGCATATTAAGTGCATCTCGGATCTCCGGCTCTTCATATCAGGGAAATTCCAGCAGTCTGTGACTATATAGACGCGCTACTGCAAGACGTACGCGTCACCTGCGACGACATTCCCTTTTACCCCAGCCACGCGCTACTCACTGACTTTCTACTCAAAGTCTAATAATAGGCGCGCCCCCTTTCAGCTCTCAGGATGATCTATTTCTATACCTAATACACAATTATAAACAATCGTTTCAGACTTTGCACGTGTTTGATCTAATTAATGGACTATTATATAATATAATATGCGTATATTAAAAACTGACTCACATGGCCGTGCTTGTCCATGTCGTTATTGGTGAGCTTGACCTTCTCGAAGGAGACAACCTGTTTCGTGAGCTGTTCGCCGGTAAACGGTGAGTCCGGATGAACATAGAGCCTGGCGGGCGCCGGTGGATCAGCTTTGCCGGCAACGAGCCACGAGCTTTTGTGGTAGGCGTAGCGATAGCGCTTCTCGTCCACGGGCACGATGTCCATCAGCACTGCGTAGCGGCCCTCTGGCCTCAGGCCGTTGAACGAGACCCGACACGTCGGGAACATCCGCCTGCAATAATGAATAGGACAACGATTTATAAATAAATATTGCTTTGGCTTACGGCAGCATCAGAATAAGAAGATAATAATAATATATTATATAAGTGCAAAAATATCGATGCTCATCCGACATCTCCGAAATGTAATAATCGCGTAAGCTATATAATACCCGTCATTATAAGAATGTAGTCGAGTTTTCTCATATAGATTAGAGAAAGAGCGATTGCGATGAGCCAAATAATTGAGAAAGACTTTATATAAACTTTGACTGATAATACGCGTCGGGACGTTTATTGATTGTCACATCGACTCGACTTCGTAACTGTTTCGACAAATCTTCCATTATTCGACGAGCACTTCGAGTCGAGAGACAAAGTGAACATTTTCATCAAGTATTCAATACGGCAATTTTCTGCCACTGTACATAAAACTGATAAATTACGCCGAGAGAGCAAAGAGAGACGGGGGGAGAGCCGTGAAACCGTCGCGGATGGCTGAACGCGTCAACTGTATATATTGTGCATCGATGACTGGTTAACTATAATCAATAAATAAGAATTTTCATATAGCTCATTTTCCTCGCAATAATATCCACTATCATGTATACGACAATTGTATATAATTTACTGTTATTGTTTTTCAAATATAATTTGCTTGCCGGCGAAAAATTAAGAAATAATTTAGCCTGAAAATAATACAGGTTCTCTCTCAAAGAGCGATAAAATGCTGAAGAGAAGCTCGAAAGATCCCCCCCCCCACCTCCATATATACCTGGGCGCGCGCGGCCCTTTGATAAGCCGAGGATTAATTGGCGGTTCTCGAGCTAAAACGGCAATCGTTTAACGATTAATCATCGCAGGCGAAGCCGCATCAAGTCAGTCACGGATCTTCGCGGCGTAACGTCGTAATGACATTTAATTAGCACCACGTGTGCGTGTGTGTGTGTATGTGTGCATGTGCATTATTATCCAGCTCGCGCGCGCGAGGATGATTTATTAATTGCGCCAATCCCTTTGAGTCTGCGGGCCGATCGCTTAATTTTTTATTAAATCATACTCGGACGGCTGATGCATGCGCAGAAGAGAGAGAGACGCCCGCTCGCTCGTCATTTTTATCTGCGGCCATCGCATGAATATGTATAATATACTCTGTATATAGTGTATATATATGCGTATATACTGGCTGATTACTACGAGTTTTCAGGGGAACGGGTTATTTATAATAAAGGCCTTTTTTTCTGGTGATCAGTATATAGGAATTTAATGAAAAACAGAAAAATAGAAGATAATATAATATATTTTCTCTTTTGCATGTTGGGTGAAAGGTGCAACTGTAGGCATCAAGAATATGGAGTGCTCTGTGAATTTTTAATCATTTTTTTGTCGTCGACACGACGTTTGTATTATTTTCTATAACTCGGTGTACCCCTTTTCCGACTATATACGGCGTTTCGTAACCAACGACCATCAATTATGCAAGATACGCTTCGAACGCTACGTCTCCGTTAAGAATTTAAAAGACGAAAAACGTCAGCAAAGAGAGAGAGAGAGAGAGCAGATCTCCAGCGAGTAGGTATATATTCGCAAATTTAATTAAAAAGAGACTGTCGCGCGACATGTTTTTCAATTACGATGATAGATTAATTAAATTTGGAGGCATCCGTTAAAGTCACAGTTAAATTAAATGGCACACAATAATAATAATAATATATATTAAAATCCATTTCGGAATTCCCAAGTCAGTTGCAAATTCATATAGAGACGTAACGCACATCAGCTCCTAAAGCCTCAATAAACTAATCGTAACTGATGGCAGCAGCCGGCAATCCCGTACTTCATCTCGCGCCTAATCACCCGCTTAAGAGCCAACGATTTATGCAGCTACTCTCTCTCTCTCTCTCTCTCTCTCTCTCTCTTGCGTATATACCATCAGCAGCAGTAGCAGCGTCGCTCTGCAGATCCTATTAAGCCATTGTGCATAGACTGCAGCGTATAATATAGTATCAGCACAGTGAATATACCAGCAAGACTTTTCTTCCAGTAGTCGTCGTCGCCGACCTCCCGCATATCTGCATCGTCAGGCGTGCGAGCTCTCACGTATCTACAGGTATATATATATATTATATATAGACTGCAGAAATCGCGGATCAAGCACCGCCGTGAACAAAATATATAGAGCCCAGAAGGACACGAGAGAGAGAGAGAGAGAGAGCGGGTTTAGCCGGTCGCGCGCTGGAGGCGAGCCGCGAGGCATTAATACACCGTGTCGGACATCCCGCTGGGCCGAGCACTAAAACGCGGGGACACCCGCCGATCTTATCTCCTTGGCGCTGGAGAGATTCTCCCCTCTCCTCTGTCGGCCAATGGTATGTGTGGTACCTGACGCGGTTGTGCGCGACCGACTGAGTAATGCTTTTATTTATCAAAACGTCCTTTGTTAATGAATCGAAGCTGTGAGAGAGTGTGAGCGCAGTTATTATATTGTGCAGCCGTCGCGCGACGAATAATAATATATATATGCCTGTATTATAAAGACGCGGTTTTATCAGCTTCTTCTTATACTTTTGAGCTTATATATACACTTGTATTATATACAAATAAAGAAAAACGTAAGAGAAACAATAGCAATGCAGCATCCGGACGCAGCCATGAAATGGGAAATCAATTCAATCCATTAAAAAGTCAGCCATCAAAGTCACACACAGCACGAGTAGTGTATATAGCCTATACTCTCATGCCGCAATCAAGCAAATTACAAAAGCCAAAGTGCATCGAAACGGGCGCGCACGTCAAAGCTCGGATTAATCCGCGCGATATATCCTGATCCGCACTCTCTCGTGTCTCTCCCACGCTCTTTCTTTTTCCTTCTCTCTCTTTCTCTCTCTCTCTCGCTCCGCGGGCGCAGTTCATTATCACTTTATTCGTAAAGCAGCTATCGAGTGAGCGAGAGAATGAGATGAATAGACGCCAAGTCGAAGAATAGGGAGGCACATAGCTGCCAGCGCAGATCTAATTACGCGCGCGGCGTATTGTATATATACGTCGGTGATATTCCCTCGGGGAGGTAAGAGAGAGGGAGAGAGTTTTTCCTATATATAGGTATACACACATACATATATTATAGGATATATATAACACGGCTTAATTTCTGTACGCGATCGGGCGCGAGCACTCAGAGGTGTGTATTTACTCGTTTGGTTTGTTGTCGAGGGCGTGTATATTATAGGAGCTGTAAGCGCGGTGGTTGCCGCGAGATCTTATCGTTCGCGGCGGCGTCTCGTTTTTCATCGCGCGTATCTGCGAAGCTGGCGGTATAACTTTATTTTTTTATTTTCACGAGACACGCGTCTATAGTAAAAATCAATTTTCAAATCCTTCTTATAAAAAAAAAGGGATATTATTCCCGCACATTAATCGCTCACCCATCAGTGTTCTATTAGTATAATATTATATAGCTGCAGATGTGGTGGCTTACTGTGCAACCCTGATGCGTATATACATATTCATCATAATCCACCAGCATTTATTTTGACAGCGTTGTATACACCGCGCGAATATAATAAATTTTTCCGCTCGAAAGTAACGAGCGTAATATAAGCGGGAGCTAGAGAGAGAGAGAGAGAAAGAGTATTTATATGTGTATAAAGTCGTTACTCGGACTATACGTGTCCCTAACTCCCTACAGCTTCTCTCTCTCTCTCTCTCTCGTTTGTCGGCGCGCGATCGTCGGGGGATCGAGTGTATAGACTCTGCCCCCGCGTCTCTCGTGCTACTCTCGTGGGTGTTGTAGCGTGGCTCGTTTACTGATTGAATTCGCACTGCGCGTGTCGTATACGTGTTACACGTTATGTTCTACACACATATACTGTGTATATAGGGGTCGAAAGCCATCCGCGTCGAAAGAGAGATTGTATTTATAGGGGGCTGCTAATCAGATGGATATTTTTCATATTCTTTTTTTTTAAGCAGTGCAAACCTGCATGAATCGAATGGCATTTTTTCGAAACCAGTTTTGTTTACGAAAATAAAAGACGTCAGTTCGAGGTTGTGCGAGGAGAAGAAAAAAAAAAGGAGACGTATAACAGCAGCAGCAGCAGGAGCGTATATCGACCGGGGAGGCCGACTGCCGGTACGCGTCGACGTTGAATGGCGAGACGCGAGACACAATGATGGAGCGCCCCCGTTGTTTTCGGTGTCCGCAGGGATTCGCAAGCTTCTCTCTCTCTCTCTCTCTAACCCTTTCTGCCACCCCGTGCGCGTAATCGCTTTCGCTTTCTCTCGTCGTTCTCGTATAGCGCCGAAGCTGCTGTACCTATATATACACTCGCGTCGCTTCGATGCGACGAGCTACTGATAAATTGGGGGATTGAGATTTTCCGACGAACGCGCTACGCAAAGCGTGACGCCCTCCTACTACTGCAATGATTTTTATTGCTTCTCGAGGAAATTACTGTTTTTTGTGTCTCCTCTATATACAATATCCGACTTTTAGACTTGTAACATTATTATATAGATATAACATTAGAAATCCACCAACCTCCCAGTCTTGGTGATGATCATCTCGGTGCCGAGACTGTTGAACTTGTCCCAGAGTTCCTTCGTCTCGAGATGGCAGATGACGTGTCTGAGCTCCTCGCAGTTCGACCTCTCCTGGAGTAAAGGATTTATCGGTGATGGTGCCTTGCCACTGGTACTACCGGTCTCCTCACTCTCCGGCTCTGTGTCCTGCTCGTACGTCTCCTGATGGACCTGCTGCGCTGGCGTCGACGTTCTGCCAACTCCGGAAACGCTCGGCTCTCTCTCTGCAATGACACACGAGAATCGATGGATATAATTATTGCATCGTCAAGCGCATCTCAAGAATTAAGAACGACTTTTTTTTTTATAAGAAATTTTAGACAAAAAATAAAAACTACTCGGAGTAAATAATTCAATCCTCAACACGGCGGTGGCGTCGAGTAAGAATAACGATGAGAAGCATTCATCTGTCCTCGACGGTCCATATTATCCGCGAGTTTCTTGGCAACGTTCACAAAACCGTGCACAGCTGTGGCGGTGCACGAAATTAATTCAATTCGGCCGTCGTCGCGCTAGCGCGCACGAGAGAGCGGACATTAATTCGTCACGGCTCTTCGCGCGAGCGCTGCCGTATAATAGCCACCGCTTCAGCTCCCTCGTGCGAAAAGAAAACGAGCTCTGCACTGCTGCAGCTTAATTTGAATTTATGTACCCAGCATCGCGACGCTCTCTCGCTGACGTAGGTATTTCCATATTATCATTCGTGGGACACGACGGAGAATCCCTGATTTACACGCGCCGGCCGCAAGAGTACTGAGCAATTAATAAGCGTCGCATTATAATTTTCGCGCTTTCCCGGAGAATGCGCGCTCGTTGTTTATATAGGTATATACGCAATTCATATGCGTTCTGCATAATTGTATAGCTTGATTCCTCAAAACGCCAATAATACCGGAGTATAGTAGATTAGTGCTCCATTAGCCGCCCTTATAATCGACACCATCACGGATGATCAACCGTAATAATTGCCTCGAGAACGGCGGCCGCCTCGCGCACGGGTGATGGCAGCAGCCCGAAATTCGGCAAAAAAAAAAAGAAGCAAAACTACATATATCCCAGTATATGCGGGGTATTAGGCTGAAAAAGGAGGCGAAGAAAAGGTCGATGGGCGGTATCGACATTCTCGGACAGTCGGGCTATGCGCATAACACTCGCGCGCGCCAGACGGACAATTAATTCCTCTCCGCGCGCGCGCGCGTGAGTATAGCGGCGGCATCAACGTGTGCCCGAAATTGATAGCCGGCACCTGACGCGCGAGCTTCGCGGCCCCGAGCTTCGTAACTGCCCATTACCAAGTTTATTATGGTTTCCTCGTGTTACGGCTGCCGCCGCCACCGCCGCCCCGAAAGATATATATGTACGCGCATTTGCACGTGTGCATGTAATGTGCGACCAGTCGGTGATGCAGTAGCCGTGTGATGTGCGTATATTATATAGAAAATCTGGTCGCGTTTGGTTACATATAAAGAATAAAGATACGTATATCAATAATCAATAATTGTTAGGTATATGAAAGTTTTGCAGAAATCAAGCTCTTGGCATTAGTATAGGTATATATGCACCGCGCAAGCGCGCCATTTTGCAGCAGCAGCAGTATAGTCGTGTGACGAATTTACAGCCGCGAGAGTGTGCAGCGAGCGTATGGCTCGCTGCATCAACCCTACTGATGCGTCGTCGCTGCAGCCGAGAGAGAGACTCTCGCGATTATTGTGCATCCTGCACGTGTTCTACTTGTCAGACATCGCCTGATGCTCGGCTTGTTCTGCTCAGAATTATTGGACTTTCAAACAGATTTTTTCTTATTTTTTCGTTATTTATTTTTTTCATCCGGAAAAGAGACACACCACGCACACGCATATATTTTATATACATATATATATATGGGCGCTTGTCACGAGATCCCTCCTGGCAACAAATCAGTTGACGCGCGCGCTGAAGTGCATATAACGCGGCGAGCATATACCATCAGTATATAAAAATAATACAAGCGATGAATAATAAAACGGCTCTGATGTGGCGGCGGCGGCGGTGTGGCGAATAACATTACCTGACAAGCATAAGGATCCCTCGTGTTCGAGTCGAGTGGCTCTACTCGAGCGTGATTACCCGACTCTGGGCGACTTTGCACTGCACTACTGTGTGCACAGTGCACCCGGCAAGGTTATACACATCACGTGATGCACTTTTCCTTTTATTATCCACGTTTTGTTTCAGAAATTAATTCTATTGTATATATGAGAGACTCGAGTCGATCGCGAGGACCGTGTTACATGGGCTTATACTACTTGTTTTTCGCATTTACTTATACTTGTCCCGCTTTATACGAATCAACTCTCTCGTTAGTTATTTTTTTTTCGATTAAAAATTGGCGTGATGACCGCAACCGGAGAAAAAATGGAACACGTAAATATATACATCTATACTATTGTTCAAGTGCGAAAAGTATAGACTTTTTCCCTCTACTAGAGAGCAACGAAAAACTTGTGGAGGCATGCAATCCGGCGAGTTACAAGTTCCACGTACAACGTATAACTCCAAAGTCTTGATCGACAAGGCTCTCGAGTATGCCAAGCAGTGCCAACACTGATGATGCCAACTCGCTATATAGCAGTATAGTGAGGCATCAGAGGCTCTCGAATACGCGCTAATTGGTCGCGAATGCGCGTGTGGTCTTCTGCTGGCTGTGTATTTTCGTATCGGCGATTGGAAAATGTCGAGCTCGATCTATACCGAGTTCTGATGTATATATGTATATATATACGATTCATCGCAATTATACAGTGTAATATATTAGATGCTGATCGAAAGCATATCATACACGCGCTTTTGAGAATAAAAAGGCGCTGAGACGCTCGACTTTATAATGCATGAGCCGCCGTCGTAATGTGCGATCAATAAAGAATACAGTTCTCTGCAGTGTACTAGCTAGATTGTAAAGAATGTTATATAGGTATAAATCTAGGTCTGAAAAGTCGCGAAAGACCGCGGTCTGCAATTTACGCATCGATCCGCGCTATACGGTAGTTCTTCTTGAACATCACCAAAGCGGGTATATATATACTTTTATAGGTATATATTGTACAAGAGTCATAAAGTCCGCTAAAAGCTAAATAATAGCCGACCACCCTGGCTCTCCTTAATTAACTCGGCCGTTCAAGCCCTGGACAAGTGTATCGAGTAACAAGCGCGCGAAATATGAAATTAAGAGAAAAGCAAGAGAGAGCTGTTCTCTCTGTCGCGCACGAAAATTTACGACGCGGATGAAAAGTTCGCAGCATACTGCGACTCTGTATATACATGCTGCCAGTCTCAGATCAAAGGAACTTTGGTATACTCGAACGGATCGAGAGTCATCGTCGTCTGCGCACAGATATCTGTGTGTGTGTGTGTGTGTTTGTGCGCGCTTTTTTAAGAAACACGTGAAACTGCGACCATAAAGTGCGTGTGTTGGAGCAGACACGAATCCGGTTTCACGACAACGATGTGACACGTTTCTTATAGAGAAACACGTGTCTAACGCTTATATTAGTTTCTGGCCATGATGCTGACATGCGTCTTAGGCTTTACGGCTTTAGAAATAATTTATCCTCGTCGAGCGCTATATACCGAGGTAAACGTCATTTTTATTTTCGAAAATCAATAAACGCTGCTGCTATACAAACTTTTTACTCAGCTCGTATACATTATATAATTCATTCGGAAACAAGGCGAAACAGGCCCCTCTCGTGCGTGTAGAAATAAGATGCGCATATAAGTAGCGTTAGATAGTTAGATTCCGAAAGTCCAGTAGTTGAACGTGCTGACAATCGCGTTCCTGATGCTTATAAAAACGATCGTGACGATATGCTGCTGCTGCCGCGAGCGTTTCCGTAAATCGTAAAATAACCGAGTCCCATTAAAAACAAGCCCGCTGACACAGCGTGTTCCTACTTACATATTTTATTCATTGACGAAACCGGAAAAAAACTCTATCTATCCTCTCTCTCTCTCGCATCATCAATTCATTCATCAAAATTCATTCATTGAAAAAAATCCGAGAAGCTATACACCTCTTACACGTGTGCGCGCCCATTAAGAATTCGCGTGTATCCCGAAAAACACATTCGAATCTCCATTTAGAAAACATCATCCGTCCTCACGCAGCAGCAGCAACAGCAGCAGCTTCAAAGTAGCTGATGTGAGAGAGCTGAGAGAGTCAACGTTCGTTTAAGTGCGCCGGGTCCAGGTGTCTTGTCTTGTCTTCTTGTCTTGTCTACCTTCGTCGTCAAGGCGCATGTTATAAATATATATACGTGTATATATGCGTATACATATACATACATATATAACAGGTATATATGTGTATACGGATAGCTAGGCGCTAACTGCAGCGTGTGATGCGTCCCCCTTTCTCTCTCTCTCTCTCGACTCCCTCTACCTCTAATACTCATTCTCGCCTCGAACGCCTACGCAGCCGCCCACGGCGAGAGAGCGCGTGTTTGTAATTCTCTGCTCCAACACTATATATATACTACAATATAGCCACTACCTGGCCGGGAGCTTCGCTGCTGCCAACTGCGTGTGTGTGTGTCGTGCTGCTGCTGCTGCTGCTGCACTCGTTATCTCCGATCGCGAGAGATGTCTGCGTGTGTGTGTATATAGAAGCCGGAGCGAGCTTGTTTACAAAACGTTGTACGGTTTATACACGCGGCCGAGATGAGATGCATCAGCAGAGCTTTTCTCCGAGTATTATATATTATAATAGCTCTATATAACTCGCCGGAGGAAATTTTATACGGGAGAATTTTTGGAGACATATATCACGCTATAAATACAGTTAAATACAATTGCGTGCTAATTATATTAAGCAAAGTTGAATAATAATTTACTTCCTAACTCGCTCTCCACATAGACATACATATATAAGTATATAAACTGGCTGTTGCACAAAAGAAAAGATCTCGCGGCAACAAAAAGCTACGACCGAGCCACGCGCGCATATTGTACGCGCGATATATACGCGCAGGACAGCATAAACAAGCCTGCCATTAATTTATCGGGTCCGGGAGCTTCATTTGGCCTCTGTTTCCTCCAGCCGCACGCAGACCTACTCGACTATAATATACATATACACGTGTATACTGCAGCGAGTTGCCGCACCCTAGCGAGCGACTCCTCGGCGTATAATACAAGAAGAGCACACGCCACACAACCACTCGACTTTTTCTCTCTCTCTTTCTCGTGCTTTTTCTTTTTTCTGCGCACGCGCAGTGTCTTTTGTTGCAAGAATGACGCTTCCTTTTCCTTTTCATTCCTGCGCGAGGCTCCGAGTGTTTGCGCATCAGTGCGCGAGTCTCGTTCTATTCTCGTCGAATTTATCGGATATTAGTGTATAGATTCCATAATGTCTAAAACTGCATACAAGTGATTTTTACTATATATTTATTCTGGAATTAGAGTGCCGTTAAAAATTTAACGATTTACTTGCGTATAAGCAGTTCCGCTTAATCTGCATATATACATATATATTATATACAATCAACACAGCGAGAAAAAAAACTTGCAAAAGAATTCAATTACAAAGCTCGGCCGAAAACCTCTTAAAAAATCATCTTTATCAATCAGCCCGGGCCGCCGACGATATATATACGCATCATATAATATATATTCAGCCCATAACTCATATCGCGCAATCGACGCGTCGGATATTTAAAATCCCCGCGTATATATATATATATATATGCCACACTCGCGGCTGCATCAGATATATATATGCCACACTCGCGGCCGCATCAGGTATGTAGGTATAATTGATTCATTGAAGATTGCAGCGCGTCCTTTAGGGTCTTAAAATTCCAGCGGCGGCAACGACAGCCTGTCCCGCAGAACCAGTCGCGTCTCTTTCTCTCTTTCCGCCGCCGCTGCCGCAGCGTGTCGGCCTCCGCCGAACTAAGTCATTGGCTATTTATTACGTGCCGAGGTGACACGTTAATGAAACGAGCAGGGCGGCCTCCGCTTACATACGTCCTTTTTATTCCCTGATATGTCGCTGATGCAGCGCCCTGCAGCAGTATAGTGTGATGCGGCTACTGAAAAAATTAACCGGTATAATGCGCGTCGCGCGTTTCTTCTTTGTATATTTTTTTCGGACACCTACTCTCTCGCGGGATTTACGGCGATGAGCTTTATATATGTACACCTATATAGTCAATTATAGCGGAGTTTTTGGACTGATTGAATTTAGAAAGTTGCAAGAAGCATGTACTGATGGCATATGAAATGATTGATAAATCACAAAAATAACTGGTATATAGCTTAGGATATATAGCGATTGAATTGCTCTTATTATTCCGTTGAATATTTAAACAATTATACTTGCTGGTAGCTGTGAGATGCTCGATGACTGCGCATCGTTCTTAATCCGCTGTATATAGTATAATATATAGTGGATGAAGCTAAATGCAGACGAGCTCTCGTTTTAACACTTGAAGCGTATACTTGTCAGCGATATTTATTCGAAGTATATAGAGATGAATAACTCGCTACTCTCTGCAGAGATCGTAGAGCTCAATTTAATTAATTGAAAACGTAGAGAGCGGCGAGAGAAAATTGAATAACTCGCGCGCGCGCGCGTATAACTCTCTCGTCTTATTTCATTACTAATTTCATTGGAATATCGTGTGCAGTCTACTTAGAAATTTATATTTATGCATGTATTTATGTAGCTGCGCATAGCATTTTCATTATTCATACGTATATGACAAAAGCGTTCACCGCTGTGAAAACATTAAAGAATCATGCTGAAATAATCGATTTGAATAACAAAGCTAATATATGTTATATATCGCTACACTGCAAGGAAATAAAGTGTCGAAGGTAAGAAAAAAATTAAGTCTTTCCTAAAAAAACATCACAAACCAGCAAGATTTTTCATCGTTTATTATACGGTTATAAATTTCGTGCTTCATATAACATAAGCCGAGTACTCTATAATATGCATGCAGCAAATTGCGCGCCAGTAGAGTTCCGTTGTCTGCTATCGTACATTAGGACGTATATATACACTAGTATACCTAATGCACTCTCGAAGCAAAAGGTATTACAGAGAGAGAGAGAGAGAGAGAGAGGGAGAGAGAGAATTAAAGAGAAAAGGCTCGCGATATCGCGTGTCAATCGCGCGCCGGGAATAAAAAGCGAAGGGTCATCGTTTATCGATTGCCATCGCCTTTTGTGTGCGCGCGGGCTCCGCCAAAGAAAGACAACTATATAGCTGTATACGGGACGCACAGCGATCGGTGCATACACAAACACACAACCTCGAGAGATATCCTCAAGAGAGTCTGTTATTATGTACGAGGGTCGAGATCGCGGTTCCCTGTGCTGGTATATATAGCCGGCGCGCTATGCCGCTCTGTGACTTTGTGTTATATATGTGTGAGAGGTACGTATACATGTATATATATATATATACGCAGTGTGCAGTAGTGTGCAGTGCGGGGTTAAAGTTCACGGCGGGATACATTAAAGAGAGGCTCGTTTGCCGATTTTTAGCCTCGCTGGCACGCCTCTAGCCCCGAG